>APFE031066246.1:0-16124 GCA_000404065.3 Pinus taeda
TGTGGTCTGCTTGCTTTTACCTTAGGTTCTCATCGCCTCCTAGCAAGTAAATAAATAAATGGCATTCATGTAATGTAATCATTTGCCAAAACATTTCTCTTATCTCAATCTCAATAAAATTTTGTGAACCTTGTTGGTATAAGTTTTAAAATAATGGTTATAGTTAGTTATTTATGCGTGTTATATGAATGTCTCTTTTATCCGAATGTCTCTTTTATCCGAATAGTATTTGAACACATTTATATTATTAGTGGTGATAAACACAATAGTATTACATATTATAAAGCTTTATGAAACTTAAAAATAGTATTTTTTAAAATTTAATTAATATTTTATTTTCTTTTTTATGTTGATAACTAACTTATCAAAAATTCATTATTTTATGGAAAAATTGTGAAATCATCTATTAATTCTTAGGATATAAATAGTGTTTACAATTTTTTAAATGATTTGTTCTCATCATGATGTGATAAAAGTTGCCTTTAAGGATCAAATATAAAGACATGGTTTGAGGTCAAGGCATGTCAATTAATGATTAAAAATTTAACATCTCTCATAATGTTTTTCTATAATAAATTGAATATCCATTCAAATGATACAAAATGAAACTTAATTTCAACATTTAATTTTGGTCCATTAATATTTCTAAAACTGGTGTATTAAAAAATTATATATATATATATATTTCTTAACCCATTCCTATATCATAAAAGAACTATACATGGCATGCATGTAAATTTAGTCATGAATCAACTCTAAGATATGAACTAAATGCTTCATAGTATTGCATGTTCATCCTTAAATATTTTTGTTCTTTTTTTTGTTTCTCATTGTAATTTTTTCTAGAAGAAATGACATGTGCTTCAAATGAAACAAGGAACTCATACTTATGATTTGGACCACTTGCCATGTTGGTCAACAAAAGTCTTAGTAATGACTATGGTCATATAGGAAAATTGAGAGAATTCATACCTAACAACCTTATTATAATAAGTTATTACATCATATCTATTGTATGAGATCTCATTCTTCCTATATCTAATAATGTTCGACATCAAAGATTTGTCATTTGAATATAGCTATAGATGTTGAGAAGGAAGAATGAAATAAAAGTATACATAAGTGGTAACAAATGCTTTTATTTTTCTAATTTACTCTATTTCTTAATCATTGAATTCATTAAAACGTGTAATATTATTTTTACTTTTGGGACATATTTATATTAATATGATAACAATGTAAATTTAGAAACATCTAAACCTATTTATCAAGTGACATTTCCTTACATTGCCTAGAAAATGCTCTCCAAATATATGATTCCGAAATACATTAGTTGAAATAGCTCAAAACTAAATATTAGAGAGTAAAATGAGTATTTTTTTTAGGAATGACTCATCGCTCACTTAGAATACTCACTAGAAATTTACCATAACGACCTATGACTACAATTGACTAGTATATCATTAGAAATAAAATGGAATAAAAGGAACTTGTATCTTTCTCAAAACACAACTTCTTAATGTGAATAGTGGGTTTTAATGTTTAGTAATGCGCCCCAATTTGAAAAATATCTAGGTTGTTTTGAGTTTGAAGAGCTGGCACTTTTGGCCTTATGGACCATTGAAAAGGTCAAAAATGTGAAGTTGAGGTGTACACTTGTATTCTAGTGTGAAAACCGTTTTACTACCCATATTGTTGATTTCATGATGAATTGTAATATTTAAGTTTTTTGGAAATGTTAACACAAGTAATGGATCACCCTCATTATTTGTCGAGAAGGAAGTGGGGCTCTACTATATAATTTTGATGATGGTTGTGCATTGTATGAATGTGTTGACATCACAATTTCAAATGACAGGAATGGAAGATTCCGATATATGATTGGTTCTCTAATTTCCATTTTAAATTGTAGATGTCATGCATATCACTCTTTGTAAAAAGGACAATTTCAAACTGATGAAAATGAGATTTTGGGGTGGCCCAAAATCCCACTTTCTTTTTAAATTCTCGATCCTGCACCGGTGGTTTATACCCACGAAGCCGACGGAAGCATTCTAAAATTTTAAAACAGAGATATTCTTTAACTATCAAACCAGCCCTTTTTAGACAACTTTGAATGAGTGTTAAAACAGCGATTTTATACGACTGCATCCAGGGTCTAATTGATCTGGTCGTTCTATTGGCCCTCTGGAGATGGCCTTCTGAAACCAAAGATAATTCTATCTTAACCCGCTCTGGACGAAGGACAGCAATAATGGCAACATTGGATTAACTGTAGAATACGCACAGTTTAAAAAAATATATCAATGAAACAACGTAGTTAGATGCACCCAGATGCACCCGCACACAGGCTATAAACATGTATTTACGCTGCCCAGCGTTTACAGCTCTCCACGCATATACCAATTATAAAGAGACCGCAATTCGGACTTCTGTATTTTAAGCAATGAGGGCGCAACCTCAGTTCACTTACAGGCATTCGCATCAATCTGAATTTAAATTATGTGAACAGAGTTTTACTTTGTTATGGAACCGTAAATTCGAAAACCCTTCCAAACAATAGTTAACATACATAACGTTGAACAGTAATGGACCAACATATTTAACAACTACACCATAATTCACATTGTAATCATACAAAAGACAGATTTAACTTCATTTCTTAAAGGCACACGAAGGCGTATACACATAATACTGAACCCAGGTTTATATATCACAAAACGTTTACGTGCTAAGGCGTTTCAGCCTTAAAACGAAGTCTTGCTCCGCTACATCTTGACCAGCACAATATTTCTCACAGAACAGATATATTTTTCACCCTATCACACTACATACATATACAAGAAATCTTAGATGGGAAGGATCGACGCTATCCTTGTTTTTCTCCAACTAAAGGCGCATGCATGAGAGATAAGTATCCCTTATCTACTTTAAAGCCACTTATCCGCTTTAACTTTGTTTTTTTTGGCTTTAAAACAGTTTTTTCTTTATTCTCATCCTCTAGTCTAGGATTGTTGGCTTTGTTGCTGGGTGCTCCTGCATCAGACTCCCGAGGCACAAAAATTTATGACCTCCTGGTCATATGCTTCTGGTCCTCCTAATATCAATTTTATCCACTGCATTCTTTCACTAGAACTCTTTGAGCTGCAACCAACCTCTATAGTAACAGCCTCCTCTGTTACACGATACCTCACCAAGCCCTCCCGCACTTGGTCTTTTGGCATCCTTCTCTAGGTTGCTGCAAATCTTCTCACCTTCCGCTGCCACCACCTGCACAATAGCAAGACCATAAACTCTCCACCTTTAACTCAACTGTACCTCGTTCCTCGTTCAGCAGCATCTTTTACTGCTGTGATACCACCTGATGAAAATGAGATTTTGGGGTGGCCCAAAATCCCACTTTCTTTTTAAATTCTCGATCCTGCACCGGTGGTTTATACCCACGAAGCCGACGGAAGCATTCTAAAATTTTAAAACAGAGATATTCTTTAACTATCAAACCAGCCCTTTTTAGACAACTTTGAATGAGTGTTAAAACAGTGATTTTATACGACTGCATCCAGGGTCTAATTGATCTGGTCGTTCTATTGGCCCTCTGGAAATGGCCTTCTGAAACCAAAGATAATTCTATCTTAACCCGCTCTGGACGAAGGACAGCAATAATGGCAACATTGGATTAACTGTAGAATACGCACAGTTTAAAAAAATATATCAATGAAACAACATAGTTAGATGCACCCAGATGCACCCACACACAGGCTATAAACATGTATTTACGCTGCCCAGCGTTTACAGCTCTCCACGCATATACCAATTATAAAGAGACCGCAATTCGGACTTCTGTATTTTAAGCAATGAGGGCGCAACCTCAGTTCACTTACAGGCATTCGCATCAATCTGAATTTAAATTATGTGAACAGAGTTTTACTTTGTTATGGAACCGTAAATTCGAAAACCCTTCCAAACAATAGTTAACATACATAACATTGAACAGTAATGGACCAACATATTTAACAACTACACCATAATTCACATCATAATCATACAAAAGACAGATTTAACTTCATTTCTTAAAGGCACACGAAGGCGTATACACATAATACTGAACCCAGGTTTATATATCACAAAACGTTTACGTGCTAAGGCGTTTCAGCCTTAAAACGAAGTCTTGCTCCGCTACATCTTGACCAACACAATATTTCTCACAAAACAGATATATTTTTCACCCTATCACACTACATACATATACAAGAAATCTTAGATGGGAAGGATCGACGCTATCCTTGTTTTTCTCCAACTAAAGGCGCATGCATGAGAGATAAGTATCCCTTATCTACTTTAAAGCCACTTATCCGCTTTAACTTCTTTTTTTTTGACTTTAAAACAGTTTTTTCTTTATTCTCATCCTCTAGTCCAGGTTTGTTGGCTTTGTTGCTGGGTGCTCCTGCATCACAAACTTAATGATGATATGAATATAAACATGATGATATGCACTTTTGATTCCTAGAATATGTGGCTAGCATGACTTATAAAGGTGTAAATTGTTTATTTCTAATAGTATCCGATGTACTGTAAGCTTCAAAAATTGTAGGGAGGCTTGGGAACATGTATTCCATAATACGTAAAAAACATTTTGGGAAATTCCACCTCGAGACAGTTTTATTAAAATAATTAATTATTTTTAATGGGTCCCTAAGTCTAAGCTTAGGAAATTAAAATAATTAAATGGTATTAATCAATCTATGGGTGAAACTTCTAGAAGAAGACGAGGATCAATCAAAAATTATTTGAGCTATTGATTAGAATCTAATCTGGGTCATTGGTTCTCAACTGAATGATTATAAGAGCAGACTTACTCAGAAGTTGGAGAGAACATCGAGTAAGATATCAGAGATAAAATTTATGAAGGGAGTGATGCAAAAGTTACCAAATACAGATTTGAAGTGGTTTCTTGCACTGAGAGGCAGAGATAGTATTTCGAAGAAAGCTTTTCCAAATCTGAGGAGTGCATAGTAGAGACAAAATGTACTCCACAGAAATGTTGACACAGTGAAGAGAGGTAGCACGTACCTTTAGAGGCAGATTCATATTTAATGAGGAGAAGTCAAGTTTTAGAGGAAGAAGATAGAGTGGGAGCCTGGAGAGCCAAAAGATATATTTCCCAAAGTAGAAGCTAATCAGGAGCAGAGGGAGGGAGCTACACTTGTGCCAACAGGCTGACACAAAACTAATTAAGCTGATGAAAAGGCAGCACAGACGCAGCAAGGGGCAGCGCAACTTGAGCTAAGGTTAGTGTCGGATTACCAATGGAAGTGGGAACTTCCTCACTAGATGTTTTTCATATGTTTTCTCTACATGGATTTCTAGTTCTAAAGCATCCATAGATTTGTACTTAGATTACTACTCCTTAATCATGTAAACCCTTAGGTACTGCACTAGTTTTCCCACACTACGTTTTTCCGGGGACATTTGTCCAGAAATAATTGTGTAGATGTGTTTGATAATTATTTCTCGTCTGTCTTGTATTTAGTTTCCACCATTTGTATTTGTGTATGTCGTAGTATATTTAATTCAATATTTGTCGTAGCACACAACAAGTAAATTGTTTAATCAAATTAACACTAAGAAGAATTAACATTAGTTGTTGTAGTAGGAATCAACTAACTAAATTTTCACATGGTATAACAAAACAAATCATGAGCAGAAGAGATCAGAAGCAGAAAGGAAGAGGAATTCGAAATTACTGCAGAGGTAGCAATTTGAAACCCCAGAGACAACACAATTCTTGGGCTAAGGAGGTCAAAGTTTGGAGGAGAATTCGATTTTTCAGAGTGAGTTGATAGAGAAATTTGATCTCCAAATCAAAGCTTTCTAGAGGTAGAAGTGAGCAGCATATGTTTCCTTGTAGAGCATATCTTCAGTTGGGACACAGATATTTTGTAGCAGCTATTGTCAAAATAGCGTCAGTAGGGTGAGAAGAAGACACACTTAAGGGACTTCTTCCTCCAATGACTTCCAGCGAAGAAATCTGAATTCTGATTTGCTAAGTAGTAGGAGGGAGCCGCAGATCTACTAACTCCAACATGGGGTCCGTAGGCCAGCCCAGCAGCAATGCAAAAGAGAGAGGAGGCAATTTGACATTTCACTTGCAAACATGGCAGCTCATGGGCTGCGAGATTAGGATCGGTTTGAGAGGGTGCATCCAACTACATGATCTGGAAGACAAGGATATCATGCCTTCTAGATGAGTAGGATATCAAAACCTATGTTAACTATAGAAAATATTGTAGATTTACAAGCTCATGCAATGTACTAAAGCACATGAGAAGAATCTACTTCTACTTTCAAATAGTGGAATCCAGTAGAACGATCAAAACAATATGAACAAGAAGAAGATAAATCAATATGAACTGGTAGTTGGTAAATATGATTAGGAGGTTGGAGCTCTCTTCTGGTGGGTACCAATAAATGAGATCAGGGGATTGGATTTCCCTTCTAGAGGGTGTTGGAGAATGAGAGAAGATTGTATCCTTGTGTAGGTAGGTGATTGCGTATTGGTAATAGTATGTGCCAGTACAAGATTGTAAGATGTTTTCATTTATAATAAAGGATGAAGACAAAGAGAACAATAATAATGGTTTCTACACATTGAGTTTCCACCTAAAAATTATGGTCTCCTCATGTGTTACTATGATGATTATGTATGATGGTTTATTTTGTTTTTACTTCTCATGGATACTTTTTAATTGAATGTTAATGAAGTGATGATACACTCGTTAAAGTAGAACAAATGGAAAAATATATGAAAATTTAGTTAATTGGATATGTGTAGCTGTCCTTCTTCGTTGGTGCGTGCATACGATGTTTTACTTAATGAGCATACAGAAATCTAAATAAGAAATTGAAAGGTTTAAGCGAGTTTTAAAATATTGATTCACCCCCACCCCCCTCAGTATTTTTCCCAACAAGGGGGTCCCCTATAAAAATGAGCTAGTAGTTGTTCATTGAGAAGACAAGTGGCACGCGAGTTTAGTGCTGGACAATGGATGTAGGTTTGTCTTTGGCAGTGGATTCTAGACTTCCTAAGAAGGAGGTGAATCCTAGTACTACTTTGAGGGTGGAGGTGTGAGCCTATAGATTCCCTTGTTGCTTATATGGGCACCATATCCTTTTATTTGTTGGTTAAGTAAATGTACATATGTATATATGTTTATATTATTGTAAAAACTCTATCGATTTGTGGTTAAAGCTCCATAGAAAGTATGATTATTTTCTAGTTGAAGAAATGGTTCATGAGTATATGTGGTTCTGATTGTATGTATTGTAATGAGTTGTGTTATAAAGATCTAGTATGGTTGTCATGTTTTCATTAAGAATTCATTATAAATATTGTAATGAACTGGGTTATAAATCTCTATGGGGTAGTATGTTTCAGTTTTTAGTGGTCTTACTAGTTATAGGTGTCATTGAAGAACAAGGATGGTGTTCCCCTAAGGGGGAGTGTTATGTAATAACCCTGGATAAAAATACATGTAATAAAGTTAATAAAGGAAAAAATAAGACCAAGGTCATGGGACACATATCCCAAGGCGAATATTGGGAAAAAAATCCTAGGTATTCATTTGGTTTATTATGGCTAAAGCAAATTAGAAAAGGAAATGGTAAAGGAAAAGAGACATTTATTGACATTTATTTATGAAAATAATGGAAAATAGGAGAAAAGAAAGGTGAAAGGTCACATATTTTCATGAGAATGAAATTTAAAGAAAAATAGAGGAAAATGGGGAAAATAGAGGCCTCAATTATAGATATACTTTTGAGGATCAGTGCATGTCATTTTTCAATGTTAGATTTTTGCATCTTTAGCTTCGAGCTCCCTTCTATTTCTTTCTCTCTCACACACTTCCACACTTAGAGTTTTCTTGGAGAATTCTTGGAGCACATTGGATTTGGAGAAAGAAGGCAATGGAAAGTAGGAAAGTGCAAGGGGACAATGAGATCAATAGTTACAGAATCACTTCCCTCCTCTATATTTATACCATAAGGCATTCCCCTTTGAAAATAACTTCCCTCCTGTCCATATTTATCAAATTGAGCCTTTGGATTATATGTTAGACGATTGGAGAATGTTCAACAATTCGATTATCCTAGGTGAAGGTAGTTGGAAGGAACGATCTCGAGATGTAGGCAGATGTTTTATTAAAAATTTTCTTTTAGTTTTCATTATTTTTTGGATGAATGGAGAGTTGAAGTTCCTGAAGTAGAAGTTTTATTTCAAAAACACGAACCTTTATAGGAATTGTTTTATAGTTTAGAAAGTCATTTCAAGGCCAAATCCTGGTATAAAAAGATACATGATGCCACGAGAGCTCGATATGAAATTAGTAGATTGTGATTTTCATGGCCTCTGAGAGTTCCTAATTGGGCATGTTTAAGAGAATGAGATTGAGCTAGTCAAATTTTAAACCCCATGCCTACGTAACTGATCTAAAATGATCATAAACTAAAACTGATGTAGAATTAATTGACAATTAATGATTTGAATGTTAACTGATATTGTGGAAATCGAGGCAATCTGCTTGAGAAGACGACTTTACGACAGTTGATTAAACATAATAAAGATACATAACAAAAGTGAAAACAGTAAAAACACATTGATACCAGACATCAAGATTGATGACGGAGTTCGTCCTTGATGGCCTACATCTCCATTTCCACTTTCAAGATGGGCGACCATTTTTACTAGGAATGAAAAGAAGGTGTTGGTTACACAGAGATTTGATCAGTTTGAATGTGCACCCAGGCACCTCTGGTCACTGTCATCAGATATCCCTCTGAACCAGCTTTCCAACGCCTCTTACGAATTCCAATTCTCACCTCGGATGCTCCTATAACACCAAAAACATGATTGCCTATGACCTCTAGAATCTGCCAGCAAAAAGTCAAAAAACCACTCTTCTCATCAATGAAGGAAAACTTCACCTTTTACAAGCCTCTAGGTTCATGAAAACCACCTTGGTTGAATTCAGGGTGAATTTGGTTGCCTCAGGTTGAGTTTTAGAACTCATTCTTGTGGTTCCATGACACCTAGGCTAGGTTTATTGACCATCGCATTGGTTGTCTTAACAACTTCAACCAAAGAACCATAAATAAACTTTATAATAACCACAGGACTGATTGTGATTTACTAACCGGTCGGACGATATTGACCGCCTGCATGTGAACGGGGTAGTCTAACCGCGACCTGACATCTGTCGGCTATCCCGATAGTTCCAGTGATGGCTTCGTTAACCTCCTGCATGTGACAACTGCCTAGTGGTTACATGTGGCAACTAACCTCTGATGTGGTTGCAGTCAAAGCCTATGGTCTTGTTTTTATATTTGTTTTACAATGTGTTAACATATGAATATAGTCTGAGAGTTATATGATCATAGGTTTAGGGGTTTAGACTTAGGCAATGATTCATTAGGTATAGAATTAGGCTTTGATACATGGTTTGGGGCTTAGGTGTTAGGTTAATGCACTTAGGGTTTAGGTTTTTAGCATTAGGTTTGTATTAGGTTTAGGTTTCACAAAATAACCTATGTACCTTTTCTTCATCAAAAAGTGACATTTGTACTAATATCATAGGACGATAAGCTATGTCGACAAATCATATCAAACCCTGCAAAGTGGATGACAACCCAAAATGATGATCAATCTGTGAGGCAATGACACGACACATGTCATCGACCAATCCTAGCGGAACTATTGATGGACACAAGTTGACAGCTATGTACAAACCCATATCCACTCAACGCCATATATACCATAAACATTACCTGAAAAACCTAATCCATAACCAACATTGTCAAATTGTCGAATCTTAACGGAATTGACAACGACACTGAATACTGATGATGACACTTAAACACTTGTGCAACTGAATCAATGGAATTCTCCTCGAGACTTCCTCTCCACTTGAAAGCTTTTGGACCACAAAAGTTTGACGAAAAAATTAGTCAATGAGGCTAGAACTCCCTCTCTTTCCACCTTGACCTAATGATGTACCAATACATTTGATCAATCACTCGCAAATGATGACCGTGATGATGTTGACCATGGAACGTTTTGAGTCAGTGACCTTTTTCATCCATCTACGATATGAACAAATTACGATGATGGGCAAACAACCTGTTATCAACATGGCAATTGATTTCCTTCCACTAAGAACCATGAGTTAGTGATTCACAATATTTGAAAATAGTCTCTACTGGATGATGTTTAATACCATCAATATGCATAGACAAACTATTTTTCATAATGATAGAGACAATCAAAGATATACTTGATATCAAGCCAGCTACTTGAATTGACATACTTTTATGCTTCCTATTTACTAAGTGAACTTGCTGCAACTTAGTTTGTATTTAAAAGTATTGATTTAGCTGTTGATTTGTTTGAATCACTTTTTCTTCATTTATTACATGATGTTTCCATTGATTAGCCGTCCTAATGGGTAAGGTCTTCGATGATTTTGTCTTTCCAAACGCAAACTTTTAACTAAATATTCAGAGATTAGATTCGCCTGTGATCCACTATCAAACATTGTATCTATCTTTGTATGCTTAGAAGTTATCCTTATGTTAAACAAATCAAATCTCTTATCCTCATGTGGAGGATTTATGTTAGATGAATATGCAATAGTTTTTGATCTTGAACTAATGTTGGAGGTTTTACCTATCGTAACCATGATGGTTATCCTCCTTTCATCACCTGAATCTAAACCTAGATTTTGTTGGACTACTGCAATTGCCTTCTTTTCATTCTTCTCCTTAAGTAACCTTTTGGGCTTAATTTCTAGATAAAGTTTCCAGCACTTCAATTCATCATGACCGATTCTCTGGACATGAAGGGTCTGCCACCTGATTCAATATGTATGGCCTAAACACACACCTCGTCAAAATGTATGGCCTGAACACATACCACATACTTAATATTATATGTGTTGATATGATATTTTCTATAATTAATTAATTTATGATAAATTAAGAGGGAAATAAAAATACAAGTAAATTTCTTTAGGAAATAAAAGGTTAATTTAAGATGATGCCCACATGAAAGAATACAATATAGAAATACTAAAACAAGAAATTGGTAGGAATTTTTTCTTTTCTTCAAATTTCACCATGGTTCCATAGTTAATCAAGTCTGTGAATTATAAAGCTGTATGGTTCTATGATTTTAGTATTGAAAAATGTGTTTAGTTAATTATAATTAAATTCGGATGATCATATAAATTAAACGAGTCTGTGAATTATAAAGATGTATGGTTCTATGATTTTAGTATTGAAAAGTGTCTTTTGTTAATTATAATTAAATTAGGATGATCATATAAATTAAAAGATTGGTAAACATTGATAAACATATCAAAATTACATCTTCATTATACATATCAATATCATAAAACATAACTAAATTATTATTTCATTTTTTTAATTATTATTATTATTATTATTAAAAGAATAAATACATTAGTTAAACATAAATACATTTTAAAAAAACATGTAATAATATTCATTGATTCAAATTTTTTTTATTTTTATTTTTTGGTACAAACCATCAACCTCGAAATTTTTTCTTCAAGGTGGAATTATTATACATATACATTTCTATGTCAGAGAGAGGGAGTTTGAGTTATATGCATTTATTTCTATTCTAGGTCACAACACTACTCATAATTTGGGGAAGTAGGAAGAATATGTGTTAGATGGGTGAATTCTCTAATCTATGAAGTGGAGTTCTTGTTTTCTTTCACTACACATAATTTGGGGGAGTGGTAAGAATACGTGTTAGATGGGTGAATTCTCTTATCTATGAAGTGGAGTTCTTGTTTTCTTTCTATGTGGCTACTACATCTACAGACTTACATTTTGAAATGACCACAATGAATCTAATTACTTTCATTATATGGGATATATCTAGCCTTCCCATTTACCTTTCTCCGAGCTTGCAAAATTTATGATATGTTTCAACTTATCCATTGTTGGCATGAATGTGAGTCTCATGTGGAATTATGTTTATTTTTACTAGGTGAGATTGATAGACTTGTTTTCCCTATTTTGCAAACAAGTATCCCACTCCTTTGTAGGATTTAAATTAAAACATTCACTTTCTCACCTTTTTTGTTCATATGTATGTAAATAAATTGTTGCGATGTTGTCAAAGTTACTTAGAATTGTTGGTATTTCTTTATATGGAACCGAATACATACTAAAAATATTACATCCAATAAAAGTGTTGAAAGTATGGAAAACAGCATGAACATATAAAATTTCAATGTGTAAAATGTGATGCAATTATTGAAATTTCCTATTCAACATAGATTAATTTGGGTATGCCTTTTTGGGTGATGTTTTTAAGGACATGTTTTGACATGGATTGTAGCCACAAACTGTGTGGGGGTATTAACTTCCAGATCATCCCTATAAAATATGGTTTCATTTCTCAACTGAATGAACGGTGTCATATTAAGAAATTTCCTACTGAATTTTAGTGGACAACATGCTTTAGGGCTTCGACCCTAGTAAATTCAACTTCACCAAAGTAGGCGAGGAAGACGTGTTTTTCAATTTTGAAGAAACTGAGCAAAAAAAATTTCGGTACTTGGAAAAATTCCCTATCTTTGATAGTCCAAATCTGATTACCATAAATGTAAGCATAAATAGCGAGGATGGAAACACCTTTTGATGCAGTGTTTGGGGTTTTGAGTGCACTTTCATGCACTTCTCATGTTATTGTTTCTTATACTGCAGGTGAGTCCAATTGAGTGTGAGAATGTGCTTCTTGAGTATTGGACTTCTTGCCTAAAGGAATTAACCATGATAGCTTGTTGTTAGAATTTAATTTGGTTGTCGAGGCTGGGAACCCATTTTCTCGTCATGGGTACAAGAGCCTCTGAGATTTTACAACTATAAACCAACTACAATTCCACTTAACTCCACTATTTTAGTTGCAACATTTGACTCTTTTTGGATTGAAACAATTTCGGTGGAACTTTTGAATAGAAATAAGAAGAGGTTAAATATTTCATTCTTTTTATTTTTTTCGATTCGATAACAAATTTGTAAACTATAGAGATATGATTACAACTGTGATATCTAAATATTGTGAAAATTGGCATGATGAATTAATGAAGAAAGGTTATTACCTCAACATTCCTCTCCTCATTGAAAAAGCACCCAAAAAAAGTACCATGAAGGTCTGAGAAAGGCGGGGTCAATATTATGGAGCTTCTCGACTATCCTGTGAGGGTCTGTTTTTTTAAGGCGGTAATACTTCGGAGGATATCTCCAATGATTTTGGTAGTGTTGTCATATGTCTTCAGATAAAAACATACCATACACTATTCTCATTGAAAATTGGTGGCAAAAAGGGTTTTTTGTTTCCTTAGGTATATTGTAGTAGCATATTACCAATATTTGTTCCTCCCTCATGTAGCAGTGTAGTTAACATTAATGGTTATGTTGAGACTTGTTTCTTTTAATAAAGTGTATAATCCTTTTTTATATTACTAAACATTTCTGAATTATGTATACAACTAATGCTACGTAGAAAAACACGCTTTGGGAGAAGTGGACTAGGATATATTAAACACTCAAGTTAATATTGTTATGTGGCAAAACATAAATGGTAAGTTCATTGCAAAAGGAGGATAGCCCTATATACAAGGTTTGAGAAATAGTCCAGGAAATGTTTAGATAAATGGCTTCTTTGGGGGTTCAAAGTTTTTGGGTTAGAAGTAGCATTGTCATAGCTTTGCTGAAGACATGTATAATATACTGTGGTAATGTACTCAGTGGTTGGAAAGATGGCATTTGATGCACATTTTCTCCATGTATTGTTATGAGACTCTCCAAATGAGGGATTTTATTATAATTGCAAAACCACTAACCAAAAATATAGTTCAGTGGATATGTAAGACCCGGTTTTATCATTTTGTTATATTCACAACACACTTGTTTTTTCCCTTGGTTAAGGATTCATACATCTGTGTGGAAGATATTGCTAGCTCTCACAAAGTTTGGTTCATTTTTACTATTCCAATAAAATATAAATACCATCATAACTACCTAAAATTGGGCTAATATATTACTTATACCTAATAATATTAACTAGACTATTACAAAACATTTTAAACAATCATTATCTTTGCAAATCTCGAAAACATAGAACCCAAAACGCTCAAAAATATCATCAAGAAACTGTTCAACAAACCAATAAAGTAGTGACCGAGGTTATTGAGAATCTATATCAAGCTCATAAATTACTATCAAAGAATTTATATGTAAGACAAACACCTTGTCTCAATGTAGAGTATATCTTGTTATTTAATTTTATCATATTGAAGCATTTGTAATTTTAAATTTTATTGATATTTATTCTCTGGTTAGATGACTTCTTTTTATTTTTTACTTGTGTTGTTTACAAATCATTAAGCTAGAAACCTTTTATTTGATGCAAAATTCTAATACATATACATTTCTGGGAGAGAGAGAGAGAGAGAGAGAGAGAGAGAGAGAGAGAGAGAGAGTTTGAGTGATTTGCATTTATTTCTATTCTAGGTCACAACATTACCCACAATTTGGGGGAATGGGAAGAATATGTGCTAGATGGGTGAATTCTCTAATCTATGAAATGGAGTTCTTTTTTTCTTTCTATGCAGCTACTACATTGATAGAATTACATTTTGGAATGACCATACTAATGAATTATTCATCATTTTATGGGTTATATTTTCCTTCCCATTTACATTTATTTGAGCTTGTAAAATTTGTGATTTGTGCCAATTTCTCCATTGTTCGCATGAATGTCAGTCTCCTGTGGAATTCTATTGGGTTTTACGAGGTAAGATTAATACACTTGTTTTCTCTATTTTTCAAATAGGTATCCCACTCCTTTGCAGGATTTAAATCAATACCCTCACTTTCTCACCTTTTATATTCATTGCTATGTAAATAAACAGTTTAGCTATTGTGAGAGTTACAAAGAATTGTTGGAATTTTTTTAGACATAGGAACCTAAGACATGCTAAAAATATTGCATCCCTTAAAAGCATTGAAAGTATGGAAAATTGTAGGAACATATAAATTTGATGCAAAATGTGATGCAAATTCTTGAAATTTCCTGTTGAACATACATTAATTTGGTTATGCCTTTTGGGGTGATGTTTCTAAGGACACACTTTAACATGGATTCTATCCGCAGACTATGTGGGGGTAATAAATTGTAGATCAACCCAGATGAATATGGTTTCATCGCTCAACTGAATGAAGGACATCATGTTAAGAAATTTCCTAATGAATTTCAACTGTAGGTGGTCTTGTAGGGGTTCGACCCCAGTAAGTTCAACTTCACCAAAGTAGGGCGGAAAGAGACGCTTCATGGCTTTGACAATCCAAATGTGTGTTCCATAAATTTAATTAGAAATAACGATTATGACAACACCTTTTCATGCAGTGTCTGGGTTTTTTTTATTGTTCATTAATGCACTTCTAATGTTATTCTTTTCTATACTACAGGTGAATCCAATTAAATAAGGGCATGTGGTAACTATGCCTAGAGTATTGGAATGCTTTCCCCAATGTATTTACCATGATAGTTTATCCTTACCATTACTTTTGGTTTTCGAGGCTGGAAATCCAATTTTTCGTCTTGGTTACAATAGCTTCGGATCTTTTGCAACTATAAACCATCTACATTTCCACTTAAGTACACTATTTTAGTTGCAACATGTGACTCTTTACACATTGAAACTGTTTTGGTGCAACTTTTGAACATAAATAAAAGGTTAAATAATTCATTGTTTTAATTTTTTTTATTCAATAACTTATTTTGAACTGTACATATATGATTACAACTGTGATATCCTAAAACTGTACAATTTGATGTAATGAATCAATGTGGAATGATTATTATCTTAACGTTCTTTCCTGCACCGACAAAAGGAGTATCATGGAAGTCTGAGAAGGTGGGGACAATATATTGGAGCTTCTTGACTATCCTGTGAGGGGCCTCGTTTTTGAAGGGGGTAACACTTTGGAGGATCTCTCTGATGTTATTGGTAGTGCTTGCATTTGTATTC
>APFE031066247.1:2573-47325 GCA_000404065.3 Pinus taeda
TGTGGGCGTTCGGGGAAGTTCTCGGCTGAACCAGCCAACTCCCGCAAGCATTTTTTTTGCTGAGCCCAGTTGGATTTGATCCTGGGTCTATCATTCGGTTTATCTTTCTAATTTGCATGAGAGATTTTCTGAAGTTCTTCACAGTGAAAATCTGAAATCATTATTTCTTTAAATATTTTCTGTGCTTATTGATGAATCTGACTGTTGCAGAGTCACAAAATTGTAAAATATCTTTTGCTGGTTTTTAGGGTTTTATAAATTTTTGTTTGTCTCCAGGTTTTGGTGGCTTGTTTCATTATCTGCAGGTTACAGGTGCTTTTGGAGCAGAGAAATTCAAATTTAATTTTCGTGGAGAGTTTCATTGGTTTCTGGGCAATCTGCTTGCTGTTGCTTGTTTTCTCCAAATCGCTTTGGACCTGCAGTGCACTGCCTTCTATGCGTGTTATCTCCAACTGCAACTACGTTTCACTTCCTTTCCCTCACATAGCAGAAAAACGAGTTCCCATTGCTGCTGCGTCCTCATTCACTGTGGCCCTCACGCATACGGTTTTTTTTTTAATTTCTTTACCCCTCAGGCTGCCAATGCAGTTCCTTTTCCGCCTTCATTCACAGCTCCTATCATAATTTACTGCGCATATTTTTTACGCCTCCCTGCAGCAATAATCTATCCACGCACTGAGATAACCTGCACGCAGTTACCAAGCTTCACCTGCGTGCTGCGTCTTCTTCCTGCTGCAAGCTTTGTCTTCTGCCATCAAAGGAGCTCCCAAAGTCAATCATCGACTGCATCTGAGCAATGCTGAGGGTTTACATGATTGCTGGAACCTCCAAACTTGCGAACGTCTTCCATCCACCGTCTAAAGAACCTGCAAACACACTCCAGCAAACGCACCAGCAAACTGAGCCACCAATCGAGCCAGGGAGCGTTTAACACTTCACGCGCACTTAAAATCTTCCACGGGTTAGCTTCTACGCGTATGCGGTAAGGTCTATCTCACGTCGATCTTTTTTTTAGCGTAAGTCAAAATCGTTTTGTTTATTCAGATCTCGTTTTGTTTGGTTATCATTTTAGATTTTAGGCAATATACGTATGTGTTAAGCTTAACGTTACTTTTTTAGTTTGATTTTTTTTTTTTTTTTATTTTTTTTAAAGCAAATAAAAATTCAATAAAAGCTTTTAGGGTTTGCTAGGGTTTCTCGTTTTGGGTTTTATTTTTTTTATATATATGCGTTAATATTTGTTAGTTTTTATTTTTTTAAATTTAGATTTAAAACTTTGATAGTTTTAGTTTAGTGTTAGATATTAAAATTTGATTTTTTTTAGTTTTAGTAATTAGCTTTTACATTAGATTTTTTATTTTGTTTTAGTTTAGATTTTGAAATTTAATTTTTTAGTTTTAGAAAAATAAAAAAAATAATAAAAAGCTAAAACAAAATAAAAAATCTAAGTCCAGGTTTCTCCATCCAAGTCCATTCTTCAAGATACAATATTTGGATGCTTTTAATCTGAGAGCCTTCTCTCATGGGCTACCAAATAATCAGGACAAGTCAAGTTTGTCAAATAATAGATGACGTCCTTATACCATTCAATCCTTTCCAGCGTCTGAAGTTTGGGAGATATAGAAGGCTCAACAACTTCATTTTGGCAAACCATCTCTAAGGCTTTCTCATTACTTTTCACTAACATTCGAGCTAATCCTTGACCTTTGATGAGCTTAGTTGGTATAATTTCAAGATCATATTCTTGAATCTTAATTACCAACTTGGCATGCGTTCCCAAGCAATCAGCGTGAGTTAAGATATCTTTGAGAGCTGAGTGTGGAACAAATGCAATAATTTTTGAATAACCCACATATGTCCTGAAATGCTTAAGAAATTTGACCAATGCACCTTGTTGACCACTACATTTCAATGACCCACAGCAGTACACCCATTTTTTTCACAAGAGGGATAACACCTGATTGATGTGTGAGTGCCGTACACCTATCATCATTAGCGTAATCATTATGTTATAATGTAAACCCATTCTTCATGTATATGGTGTAAATAATCTCAACAGATCCATGATGTGTATGTAATTGCCTAGGTAAACCTACTTTTTTGGTGACGATCTACATTCCGAGATGTTTTTTGTCTCACCGATCCATTCTAAGATGGTCGACAGAGTTTTCCTTCAATCTTAACCCGAAGCCGGAATGAATTTTGTCACTGGGATCTTAGGCAAGTCCTAGTGTTCTAGATCATGTCTATGTAAAAGTGATTTGAGAATAATCCTAACTATTTGATAAGGTTATTTTATTACAAATTGTTTGGTCTGCTGGATTATATTTGTGTCGCAAAAATGAGTAGTCTGTGAGGGTATATTACAAACGGGTTTTCTCCCTTGAGATGTAAAAAATATGAAAAGCATGATGTAAAGTGTCTTGAGGGTTGGAAAAATAATTTATCCTCTCATAGGTTAATTAATTAATTTTTTTGGCTAAAAATTAATTAAAACCCTAAGCCATAAATTTAATTAATTTTAGGTCCTAGGTAAATTTAAACTCTCAAAAGGCAAAATTCGTCGGTCCTTAAAAATCAAAATTTAAAAGGTCCCGAGACTAAGATAAATTAATTATTTTGCTAAATTTTAAGCCTTTGGTCTCTGGAGGTTAAGTCAAAGTCAATTTTTTAAGGAAATTAAAATTTTGAGTTAATTAAAATGCATTAATTGAAACATTTGAATTTCCTCAAGAATTTAAAATTTCGACGGATGAGATTAAAAAAAATTTTGATTCTCACCAACGGTCGAGATTGCTTTGACGAGGACCACTCAAACTAGCCGTTGGAGGATTTATCTTTAAATAGGAAGTCATTTGTCAGTCGAATCATCCAACCTTTGAGTTGTGTGCTAAGCAAAAAACTCTCGTGTAATCTTTTTTGAATAATAAAGAAAGACTTTGGGGTTAATCTTTGCCGGTGTTACTCTTCATGGAAATACTGTAAGATGTGTCGTGTTTTCATGCATAATTTCCTTTTAACCATTGACGAGAGCTTCTGAAGAGTGATTTGAGTACAAGTATCTTGCTCAGTTGCTATGGTTTAAGTGATAATCTAAATTTTGAATGTAATAGCAGGTATCTCTATTTATCTGAATTTTATTATCATTTTCTCGCTCTATTTTGATGGTTGAATTGAGTTTTGCAGGAAAGTTTTGATTTTTTAGATCATCGGGCATTCATGGAAGTTTTCAGTTGAACCAACTAACTTCCGAATCCATGTTTTTTGAAGAGCCCAACTTAATTTGATCCCAGGCTTATCATAATAATTTTACTGGTGACGCATGAAGGGCTTCAAGCTAAGCACCTCCTCTAAAATTTTTTTTTTTTTTTTTTTAATGTGCGAAATTGATGAATCTGGCTATTGAGAGCCTTAGATTATCAGATCTGGGATCGGAGTTGGACTCACACTCCTCAGATCTGTTAGATCTGCCATTCCTGTGTATAGATTTGTAATTATTTTTTGGTTTTATGACTTGGGGCTTTTCTGGGTTTTAATTTTATCATTGTATATATCATTTGGGTGTTTTCTTGTTATCGTGAAACTATAGAATTGAAGAAGAAATCTGTATAGAGTCTAGATCTAGGCCCTAGAGGGTAAGATCTTGATCTCTGGGGTTCATCAACATCATTTTGCAGGAATATTATTCAGTCTTTTGTAGTCTAGGGGTTTAAATTTAAAGTTTTTTAATCTGGAATTTTTTTAAGGGTTTCATTGATAAATCTGAAGTAGAAGTAACATTTTCTAGAAATTTTCGCAGTTTTTTGGCTACCATTTGTCCAAGTTTATCGTTTTACTGGTTGGGTTTTCGTCTCGCTGCAAAATTTCAATTTTTTTTCTTGCAAGACCCACAACATTTTGCTACCTGCCTGCATTCCCCTTAAACCCTTGCTGCCCTCCATTGCTACCACCGAACCCTGCGATTTCTCATCCTCTGGCATTAAATCTGCTGACGCCATTCTGCCTGCAATTCGAGTGTCCATTCCCACTGCTCTCATCTGTCCGCAACATCCTTCATTCCCTCACTGGCTCAGATCCGTAGCCATTCCTCGCTGCACCATACGCTGCCTTTCTTCCATAAATCTGCAACCCTCGGTCTACAGAAAGTTTCATCTCTTCCTTGGCCCAATCCGTCACACCCTTTTCTCTCCTTGACCTGCGTCTCTCGCTGCACTCTGCAACTCCACATCCGCATACTTGCAAAACAAATCTGCCAACCCATAGTCCTCTGCTTTGCATCCTTCTCTTCATGCGTTTATCTCCTCCAATCCCTCACTTGCGTCTTTATCCGTTGTTCTATCATCCCGTTGCCATCTTCTCTTTCCGCCGTCGTTCAAGCCTTCGTCGACTTGCAATATAGCAAAACACTTTTTTTTTCTTAAGTTTCATTTGTGTGTATTTATGTTTTAACCGAAGTGTTAGGGTTAGTTTATTTTTCGACTTTTTCATTTTTGTATTATGTATGTATTAGGTTAGGTCTTATTTCTATCTAGTTTAGGTTAGTTTGATTAGTTAGATATATATATATATATATATTATATATATATATTATTTCGATTTTCTGTTTTCACTTTTATTTTTAATTTTTGATTTTGATTTAATTTTTGTTCATTTGATTTTTTTTTTTTTATTATTTCATTTAAAAAAATCTAAAACATTAAAAAACAAATTAAAAATGTTTTTCCCTTTTTCTTTGTGATTATTTATTTATTTTGAATTTTTATTTTTTACAAAATTCAAAAAATATAAAATTTCTAAAATCTAGAAAATCTAAGAAATCTAAAAAAAATATTAAATTATTTTTGTGATTTTGAGATTGAGAAATTTCTAACTAGGTGGATCGAAATACACCATGTAGGATTAATTTTACCATAGTAAAATCACTTTCACCATGGGAAATATAAAATAAATTAAAGGGATTTGCACTTTCACATTAAAAATTTTAATATGGCCTATGGCCCATTAAAATTTTAATTTTTAACCCTTTGATTCATTTTTCCGTCACATTAAAAGATTTTGATTTTTTCATCCAAATAATTGCCTAAGGAATAATTAAATTTTTAATTTAAAGTTCCTTGGTGTTATTTGGTGATTAAATGCAATTTTTATGATTTTTCTATGGTCAAGGTGCGATATATGTTTTAAATCATATTGACTGTTGGAGAAAGTTAATAAATTCTAGATTTGGATCATTATTGAAAATTATTTTAAATCTAGATTATCCTGGATGTTAAAGTTTTGAGTATTTTACACTAATTGTTCACGATCGTCTCTCTGCCACATTTATAAGTTTTCTCTCGATAACTTGTTTTATTTAGTCTATGGTTAATTCAAATATTAAAGGCACTGGTTTGTATTTATTTATGTCTTGTGATCGTGTCTGATCTTAATCTATCTATCTTAATTGACCTAGACTTGCTTTAAATTCATCAAGTTGTTCATCCTCAAAAATCAACTAGAGCCTATGTTCCACAAACTACCCTCATCCATTTACCTTAGGGACTACCCCCCTTGACTTGTCTAGGAGAGAGTCTAAGCGGAGTGAGTAAGGATTAGAGTGACAACCTTTACTCTGAGCGTTGTTGCGGTGCCTAGACACTTTGTGCGACAACACACCTGCTTTTCCATGATGTTATACTTTAATTTTGAGTTCTGTAATGACTTACTCATGAAGGCAATTGGTTGTTCATGCCCATCATTGTTCTTCTGCAATAGAACACCTGCAATAGTATCTTCGGAAGCGAATGAAAAGATCATAAAATATTTTGAATAATCTGGGGTAACTGTTGATTTGGGGTAGCATCAGGTGTGCGCTAGCCACGAAATTTGGTGGAAAGGTTGGGGCACATGAGATTTCCAATACCCAGAAAGGGTTTGGGCAGATTCTAAACAGATCAGGAGATATTAAAATAATTAATATTTTTAATGGAGTTCCTAAGTCTAAACTTAGGGAAAATAAAATATTAATGTGTATTAATATGAATCTGTGTTAGAATGGTCCAAAAGAATGGATCAAGTGAGATCTAATTTTAGCTGTTGATTAGGGACTTAATCTTGCTCGTTGATATGTCAACAGGAAAAGTATAAGAGGAGGCTTGAGGGTTACTTAGAGAGGACACACCAGAGTGATCAGTCATTCTATTCTCTAGAGCGGGGTTTGCTAAGAGAGGTAGAATTAGTGATTGGGAGATGCAGCTGAGGGGCATTTGAGTACAAAGAGACAAAGAGACAAAGATGGTGTTGGGATAGCAACACAGTAGCCAAGGAGAGTGATGTAGAGCCAGCCAGGGATGACGCAGAGGCAACTGGGCGCTGCGCAAAGCCTCAGAGAGGCCAGCGTCATTGACATAGAGGGCCAGAGGGCTGACGCAGACCCATCCGGGGTGACGCAGAGGCAGTGCGAGGCAGAGAGGGGCTGATGCAGTCCAAAGAAAGGCTGATGCTGGGGTTTCTGGGGTAGATTGGTGCTGAGTAGCTGCTAGAAGGATTATCCAGGGTTTCAACCAATAGATTTGTCAGAAACTGAGAGGTATTACTGCCAAGGAAATTCTCTGTTGGGTAGGCCAGTTTCGGCACCCAAATTGTACTCTGATATTGCTTAATAAGAAAACCCTAAGGTAACTGCACCGATTTTCCCACATTGGGTTTTTCCGGGGATATTAGTCCAAAAATAATGGTGTCATATGGCGTGTTTGTTTCTATTTCTTTTATTTGTTGATCTGTAATATGTTGAGCATGCAATAGTGTTTATTTTTAGTATTTACATTGTAAATGACTTGTTAAGGAAAATAACAAGTGGGTAGGAATAAATCAGATAAAGTGCATGGAGGGTTTCTAACTAAGTAAACTTAGAAACTTTAACATGGTATCAGAGTGTGATTGCAATCATAGGAGGACTAAAGAACATCAGCCGAACGGAGCAATAACAGCAGAAAACAGATGTCCCGAGGTAACATAAGTTGTTTCTAGCAAAGCAGCAAGAAGGAAGGGCGACGTAGTTGGCTGAGGAGGCCGGGTTGTTGGTGTCAGGACTGCGTAGAGCCTAGGAGCTCTCACCTTCAGGTTGCTGGGGTTTAGAAGGCTACGGGAATATTGCAGAGTGGAGCTGGTGAGGTACTGTAGTCATAGTAGTACCTGACAGAGCAAGGACAAAGGAGTTACTACCCAGGGTTTCTAGCCGAGGAACCCGGATCAGTGGTGCGGTTGCACAAGACGATTAGAGTAGGGGGCGTCTCGACAACGGAAGAAAGATTTCCATGAGGGAAATCAGGACTCAGAGGGAGTCCAGAAAAGAACTTCCAGATGGGAAGTAGAGACTCAGAGGAGTCGAACAGAGAACTTCCAGGAGGGAAGTAGAGGAGCATCATGGCACTACACGGAGTAAGACCAGGATAGACTGGACGGAGCGTCAAACTTCGGAGTCTGGAAGGCCAAAATTTTATTCGTACTTGACAGGAATCGTGTCAAGAACTTCGCCTTGAAGATAATAGCTATCCCAGACGACCCCAATGATAATGCCAGGTACGAGGAGGTGATGGCGAGGGCCAAGAGCATTATCCTTGATGGGGTCAAGGATCATGTAGTACCACACATAGCCGAGAAGGAAACAACATTTGAGATGTCCGAGGCTCTTAAGAAGCTATACCAGCATACTTCTGTGTAGAGAAGAATGCTGCTTAAGAATCAGTTGAGGTCGTATCAGATGAAGAAGGGAGAATCGATTAACACCTTCCTCGGAGGACTGAATGAGATCTGAGATTATTTGATTGTTATAGGGGCGACACCGGATCAGGTGCTGATGGTCAGGACATCCCTGAATGTTGTCTCAAAAGACTGGGAAGTATTTGTCCAGAGTATACTGGGCAGAGGGACACTTCCACCTTGGGACGAGATGTGGGCAACTCTTCGCCAGGAAGAGATCAGACGACAGTCGAAGATAGGTAGCAGCAGCAAGGGGATCAAAGTCAATTAGGAAGAGGAAGACGTGGCCCTAGCATCTGAGGGAAAGCAGGAGAAGCAGAAGAAGAAAGATCTCTCCAAGATCAAGTGCTTCCACTGTGGGGAGTTGGGTCATTGTACGACCTAGTGTTCGAGGAAGAAGAGTAAGGGAGAGTCTTCCGAGACTAAGGTAGCGCCAGCACGGGCAGAGAAGGAAGTTTTTACAGACGATGATTGTGCCATGAGTGCACATGCACCACTTGAGCGGAAGTGGGTAGACATCAAGCTGTATTCAGGCAAACTATAGGCGATGAGGGGCCGGATCTTCGAGGTACCCAGCCTCTTGGATTAGACCTTGCTACGGGAGCCCCGAAGAGGAGTAGCAGGACTGGCTGAGTCGAGTAGAGACGAATGCAGATAGAGCGACAGAGAGAGCTACAGTGCAGGAGTCCCAAGACAACGCGAGGCTAGTAGGCTGCAGCAGTGCGAGAGGCACAAGAGTGTTGCACCAATGCAAGATGGCACAGAGAGGTGTGCAACGGTGCGAGATGTAGGGAGTTGTTGCAGCAGCGCAGAGGTCAGAGAGGGAGCACTTGTCAGCAGCAGAGGGAGCTTCAGCATCAGTCGGTGTCTCTAGCCCAACATGGAGGTTATATTAGGAGATCAGTTACTTACTTCTCAGTAACTGAGTTGCAGTGCAGTAGTGGGCAGTGTGATCCAACATGATGAGAGGAGGTGCAGTGCGAATGTAGTGCTGGGAGAAAGGACCAGCAGCAGCACGGATGCAGAGGGAAATGTCGTACAGATGCAACAGTGGCAGTGGCAGAACCATGGGCAGCAGTACAGAATGCAGCAGTGCAGAGGATGTTGGGCAGGAAGGCCTAGCATCAGCATAGGTATCGATGCTGGATGATCAGAGTAATACTCAGTAAGGAGTATTGCTAGAGCACAGTGCTCGTTAAGAGGGAGTGTTGATTTGGGGTAGCATCAGAGGTGCTCTAGCCACGAAATTTGGTGGAAAGGTTGGGGCACATGAGATCTCCAATACCCAGAAAGGGTTTGGGCAGATTCTAAAGAGATCAGGATATATTAAAATAATTAATATTTTTAATGGAGTCCCTAAGTCTTAACTTGGGGAAAATAAAATATTAATGTGTATTAATATGAATCTGTGTTGCCCATGGGGTTTTGGATTGACGGTGAATGGGTGCGCTGTTAAGGCACTCCTTGCGATAGGTCATCGGTTGAAATCCCCCGTGGGTACTTAGGTTAGTCTTAACATAGAAAAAAAAATATGAATCTGTGTTATAATGGTCCAAAAGACATGGATCAAGCCAGATCTAATCTTAGCCGTTGATTAGGGACTTAATCTCGGCCATTGATATGTCAACAGGAAAAGTATAAGAGAAGGCTTGAGGATCACTTGGAGAGGACACACTAGAGTGATTAGTCATACTATTCTCTAGAGCGGGGTTTGCTAAGAGAGATAGAATTAGTGATTGGGAGATGTAGCTGAGGGGCATTTGAGTATAGAGAGATAGAGAGGTAGGGATAGTGCCGGGAGAGCAGCGTAGTAGCCAAGGAGAGTGATGCAGAGCCAACCAAGAATCACACAGGTCCATGCAGAGGCAGCCGGGAGCTGCGCAGAGCCTCAGATTGTACTATGATATTGCTTAATAGGAAAACCTTCAGATAGCTGCACCGGTTTTCCCACATTGGGTTTTTCCGAGGACATTAGTCTAAAAATAATGATGTCATATGACGTGTTTGTTTCTGTTTCTTTTAGTTGCTAATTTGTAATATGTTGAGCATGCACTAGTGTTTATTTTCAATATTTACATTGTAAATAACTTGTTAAGGAAAATAACAAGTAGGTAGGAATAAATCAAATAAAGTGCATGGAGGGTTTCTAACTAAGTAAACTTAGAAACTTCAACACTAACCGAGACAAGAGCTTTGGCAGTGGCATCCTTAATATCCTGAAATCCCCTTTTACCCTCTTCCTTCCAAATAAATTTTGCATCTTTCTTTAAGAGGCATTGTATAGGTTTAGCAATCTCATCATAGTTGGGAATCAATACCTTGAGAAAATTTGTTTTACCAAGGAAAGAATGAAGGGACTTAAGATTATGAGGTAATGGAATTTGTTGAGTAGCCTCAACTCGCTCAGAAACAATCTTGATGCCATCTTTGGAAATGATATGTCCCAATAATTTCCCTTCGGTTACCCCAAAAACAGACTTGGATGGGTTTAATGATATGTCAAATTCACGACATTTGTTAAAAATCTGCCTTAGATGGTTGATATGAGCTTTACCATCCTTAGAGAAAATGATGAGGTCATTCTGATAGATTTCAATGATTTTGCCAATTAATTACTTGAAAGCATAATCCATGGCCCTCTGAAAATTAGCCCCTACATTTATTAACCCGAAAGGCATTATGAGATATTCAAAAGTACCCCAAGGTGTGGTGAAGTGGTCTTATGATGATCTTCATCTTTAACCCAAACTTGGTTATAATCGGAAAAAACATCTAATAAAGACATCATACCAAACCCAGTTATTCTTTGCAGCATATTATCCATGTTGGGTAGTGGATAATTATCTTTTTTACAAGCCAAGTTAAGATATCGAAAATCCACACATAATTTGATAGTACTGTTCTTCTTTCTAACAATAACCAATTTTGAGCACTAAGATGAATGTCGAGTTTGTATGATGATACCAGCAGCAAGCATTTTCTGCAATTCTTTCTGAACCAGAGGAGCTAACTTAGGATTTATTTGCCTAAGCCTTTGCTTGAATGGTTTGGCCTCTTCATCTTTCAAAGAAATAGTATGATGAATAACATCCTTTCGATATCCTTTGAACTCATCATAGGAAAAGGCTAAAACATCACGATATTTGATAAATAATTCAACTAAACTTTCCTTTTTCTCTTTAGAAGTTCCTTTACCAATTATAACCATCTTTGGGTTCTCAGGAAAACCAATATTGACGTCAATGAATTCCCCAGGATCCAACTTCTTTTCATCATTATTTTTGGTTGCATTGCTTCTGTCAAAGTGTTGTTCCATGGCCACCATGTTTACCACGGTGGGATTTGCCACATTTTTTTTGCCTTCAGAAGTTCCTTACCCAATTTTAACCATTTTTGGCTTCTTAGGAAAACCGATATTTACCTCAATGAATTCCCCAGCATCCAACTTCTTTTCATCATTCTTTTTGGTTGCATCGTTTTTGTCAAAGAGCCATTCCATGGCCACCATGTTTCCCATGGTGGGATTTACCACATCCTTTCTTCTAAGTTTAGATCCTTCTTCCTCAGAGCAAGATTGGAAACTTTCGAATTCGTCTAAGTCATTTACGAAACAAACAATTTGCTTTGCTTTTCATCATCAAAAACTTGCTAATGTTCCACATTCTCAGGAACAGATGGTCTGAAAATGACTTCCATTCTGGCTCTATTCTTTAGTAAATTATCAAATCGAGGCATTCTGATTAAACTATGGTAACTGTTATTATATGCAAATTCTACTAAAGTACTTTTCCCAATGTGATTGCTAGTCCATAACATACATTCTTAACATATAATCGAGTACTTGGTTCACCCTTTCTGTTTGTCCATCAATTTCAAGATGATAAACTGTACTTAAATTTAATTGAGTTCCTAAGGTTCACTGCATACAAGTCCAAAATCTTGAAGTAAATCGTGAATCTCTATATAATATAATCTTCTTAAGTACTCCATGAAATCTTATAATTTCATTTATAAATACCCGAGTTTTTTTTTTCCAAGGAAAAAAACGAACTTTTTTATAAGCAATAAAAAATTTACAAGCATATGTGGAAACATTCTGGCTCTTCCTGAGCTCTATGAGTCCTTTCCAGTCCTCAAGGGGAGAAAAAATCATCTCCTTGAAACTGTCATGTCCAGTCAAAAAGATGTAAGCACAAACATAGCTTACTTTTTTCCATTGCTACGCTGCCTTTATCCAGGCAGCCTTTGTCCATACAAACAGCTTATACAGTCCATATCGAAAAACAAAAATATAATGACAACTGGGCCTCCGACCAGGAAAACGTATAAATACCCGAGTTACGCCAACAAATTCGTAAGTATCTTTTACGGGAATAAAGTTAATTTATCCACCACAATCAGAATGGCATTATGCCTTTGTGGAGTGAGAGGTAGGTCGACGATAAAATACATAGAAATTATTTCCCATTTGGTCATTGGAATGTCGTGCTTTTGTAGGAGACTTGCTGGATGACAATGGTTAGCTTTCACTTGCTGACATTCGAGACATTTTGCAACAAATTGGACAATACCACGTTTCATGCCTGCCCAAAAGAAGAGTTCCTTTGTATCAACATACTTTTTCTTTACACCAGGATGTGCACGATACAATGCATGGTGGGCTTCCTTAAGGATGGTGTTTCAGAGATCCCTCCTATTAGGTATATACATCCTTCCATGGAATTGCAAAATTCCATCATCTTCGAGTTCATATCCCTTAAACTTAGATTTTTTTGGATTTTTATTATCAAATCCGGATCCTACTTTCAAATACCAACTGTCTTTCAAGAGATGTTCTAATACTTTTTTCCTCAAGTCTACTTTGATAGGTATGAGGGAAAATATTTGTGGGCTTCTACTTAAAGCATTTGCCACTACATTCTCTTTTCCTTTAATGTATGGAATTCCAAAGTCATACTCACTTCATAATTCACTCCATCGTCTTTGCGTAACATTCAAGTCTCTTTGGGTAAACAAATACTTTAGACTTTGATAGCTGTTTTTTTAGCATAAAGCTTCTTCCTATCAAATAGTGTCTCCATATCTTTAAAGCTATTACTACAACGACTAACTCTAAATCGTGTGTGGTGTAAAGTTATTCATGAGGCTTTAATTTTTTTGAGGCATACGCTATTACTCCTCTGGCTTGCATTAATACTGCACCTAATCCTTGCTTGGATGCATATTTGTCCATATCAGAGACTCACAAGATTGGTGCACTGGTCAACAATCTTTTAAGTTCAGAAGATGCTCTATGACATTCCTCAGTCCATTCATACCTAAATCCTTTACGTTGGAGGGTTGTGATAAACTTTGCAATTTTTGAGAACCCTTCTACAAACTTTCGATAATATCTGGCTAAACCCATAAAACTTCGCACTTCATGCACATTCTTTGGTCTCGACCACTCCATGATTGCTTTTGTCTTCTCAGGATCTATTGAGATCCCTTCACTAGATATAATATGACCCAAGCAATGAATCTTCTTATGAAAGAAAGAACACTTGGATAACTTTCCATATAATTGGCATTCTCTGAGGTAGATAGTACTATCCGCATATGTTCTTCATGCTCCTTCTGATTTTTGGAGTAGATGAGAATATCATCTAAAAAGCCCTGTACAAACTGGTCGAGATATTTGCGGAAAACACTATTCATTGTGAAAATTCCTTAAACCTGGGAATTCCTACTGCAACACTGATGATATTTCTTCTACTTGTCAGATTTACATGAACAAGTTATTTGCAGTTTCCTACGACAAACATTGAAATACATACATTGCATCCTGCACCAATTAAATAATATGACGAAACAAGAAACTGAACACTAGAGAAAGATACACACAAATGGCACAGTTGTTTTTGGACAAACGTCTCCGGAAAAATCCAATGCAGGAAAATCGATGCAACAGATCTTAGGGTTTTTATTATTAAGCTGACGTATTTATGAATACAACTACTAGATGCCCTCCCGACAATCCAGTTACAGAGAAAATCACTTAGCGGAAGAAATTGGTGAGATTACCTCACTCTACACTGAAAGTCCCGGCTGATCCGGCAGCTGAACCACGAGTTCCCTGACTACTTCTGCGTTGCCCCTGTGTGGGCCCAGTGTCAGCCTCTAAGGCCCTACATCAGCTGAACATAGAATATATCTGCCTTCAGAAGCCTTTTCCAGCCCTCCGGCTCATAAATGCCAACCTCCTCAGCAAAATCAAACTTCTGCACTGGAGGCCTCTGCGCTGCTTTGCGTGGGGCCTGCGTGAGCCCTTCCCGGCTCTGCGTCATCCTCTCTGCCCTCTGCGCTTCCTCCTATGTGTGTCTCTCTGCCTCTTTGCTGAGTATTCTTGGCTCCAGAGAAGATCCTCCAACCAAAACTCCCTCTTCCCCTCTCTGCAAAAGCTCACTTCGAATTTATTTTCCGACGGCTGCTTTGCTTTAAAAATTCGATCCTCTGAACTCTCTGTGTGTCTTCCAAATGACCCTCAAGCTTCCTTAATTAATCTCCTTGTTGACTGTTGAAATTTGGTACCGGAGGACAGGTGGTTCCCTCAGGCTTTGATCTTTGGCCTAGGGAAAAGTGTCCAAAAGATTTTAATTTTTCTCCTAAAGTGACTTTATAATTTTTTATAAAGTTAAAATCTAATTTAAAAGTGACTTTAAGTGATAAAGTACTAAAGTCTAATTTTAAAGTGACTTTAATAAAGTTAATGTAAAATTAGAAAGGAAAAGTGACTTTGGAAATAAATGACTAAGTGGGTCTTTATTAAAGTGGGGTGAATTAAAAAATAGAAAGTGAGATTTAAATGTGCATTTAGTCTCAGCCATTGATCTAAATCTATTTCAGCCATTGGATTTAGAGATCACCCAAAAGTCACTTGGAGTTATATTAAAGAAGGAAAAGGAGGAAAAGATCATTCATTCTTTCATGAGCAGATTGGGAGAAGGAGAGCATGAGAGCAAGGGAGATTTCTGGACAAGAAAGAGAAAGAGGCAGCAGTTTGGCACACATATCAGGCAGCTCTTCAGCAAAATCAGAACAACAGAAAGACAAGCAGAACAACAGCAAGAACAAGCAGAAAAAGCTGTTTTTTTGCTGAAAACTGAGAAATTTCCAGGTGGTCTGTTGGGCTGAAAACGGATAAGTTTGCTTGCTGAAAAAAATATTATTTTGCTGTAATTTTTGCTGAAATTTTCTTGCTGTAAAAAGGCTTTTTCAGAAATAAAGAAGAGCTTTCAAACTAGTTTTCCCCAAGAGTTGTAGGGGGTTTTTCCAGGGTCACATTGACCAAAAATATCAGTGTTTTAATGTGTTTTAATCGCTGTTTATTACTGCTGATTTTTATTTCTGCAATTTCCAACATTCTGTAAATTTTCCAGAATTTGTGTTTTCAGAAAAAATTATTTTTTCCAGCTTGTTGAATGTATGGTTATGGGAAAGGGCATTTAATTACATGGGAGAAATAAGGAGAAACTGAAAACCGGGGTGGGAAAACAGAAATTTTAACACTAAGCTTATAGAAGGATGCCTAAGCACCTATTTGCCTCACACATTTCATTTCTAGTGTTTGTGAGCATATGAGAGCTTGGATAGTTTTGAAACAACATTTAAATTTTGAGCAGCAACAGCAAGTTTGGAGGTTCTTTGTCATCTTGGAGTTGGTTTGGAGTTGTCTGGTGGAGTTGAAGGTGTTGATCCCAATGCATTACTTGTAATTGAAAGGTGAACCAGGAGCTGAAGGAAGTGAATCACCAAGACCAAGCATGGCACATGGTGATCCCTGAGGGAAGCAATGGTTGGGCGGCTAGGTGAACTCATGCTTCTAGTTCTGCTAGGCCTAGCGTTGTTGCTCATGCTATTACTAATTATTGTTATTGAGGCTAGAGAAGAGTTTGAGGAATCCTCAAACTCCAAGCCAAATGATGTTTATGTAACTCCTGGTGATGTCACATGTGTAGTAGTGGTGATGAGTTTGATGTGTGATCATGTTGATTAGTGATTTGCAGTAGGCTAGTGGCCTAGTAGCTTGAGTTGTAATATTGTTTTATGGAGGCCATTCAGAGCCTCATTGTAGCATTGTTTTTGGACTCTAGAGGCCATTTAGAGCCTCATTGGTTATGTATTTTGTCGATGATATCATGATAATAGATATGTATTGCACTCGGTGCCATTTTATATGCACCCTTACATGGTATATAAATGAGAAGACTTTCCATATTGTCTCTAATGGTTTGGAATCATGGTTTGTAATCATAAAAATAAGCTTTTTCATTAAAAAATAATTATTTTATGTATTTTTTCCAATTTCGGTGCATTGAATCCAGTTTGATCCAATTTCAGTTCAAATCATGGTTAGATAGGCGGTCGTTCAAAACTTGGTTCCAATTTTTAAAACTATGCTCATGAGACTTGAGACTTAGCATCTTGATCAATCTGAGCATTCCAACCTTTATGGGGGCAAATTGGAGTGTTGCCAAACTATTCAGGAAAAGGTTGGCTAGGAAAGGATTGTTTTTCTCGAAGGACTTGTGGAATACATACACCAGCAGTGACACATGAACTCCTAACAGCACCCAAAAGCTAGTTGGTGCTAACAAATTACTTTAGAGGGTGTTTGTCATATGATTGTAGAAAGTTTTTATACAAAATGCAGACGCATGGAAAAGGTCTCATATGGGAGGATTGGAGATGGAGAAGTGGGAAGCCCATTTATATCTATAAGCGGAGGAGTTTTACAAGTTTGTTGGGCACTCTTTACATCTAGGTGCCTACTAAAAGAAAAGATGAGGGTGTGATGCTTTTGTTGGGCATTTGTTGAGAAGTTGTCAAGCCATCTGGAAGGCTCAAGCTCCCCCCTTAAAAATAAAGTTTGGGGATGGTTACTACTTCATCAAGGATTAGAGGCAATGAGTAGGCTACAAAGTCAACATTACCAATTTGACTTCTGCATTGTGTGGCGAGAGGATGATATGGTTGAACATTTTTATTTGAAATTTTAAACGACTAGAGCTTTTTGGACTTAGTTTCAAGCTAAATTTCACTCACTTTTATAGCTCATCTCTCATTAGCACTTGAATGGTCAAGGACAACTACAAATGCCTTTTCCATTTAGTTCAATTGATTACAATTAGGCTTTTGTAGAAACATCATTGTAAAGTTACTTTCAAGGAGGTTCCTCAGCGTCTTACTCTTGAAGATGTGAAAAGCTTTAAGAAAGAATTGGCTAATCTCGAGTTAACTTCAGTGCATTCCATCGAGATGTAGAGTCCTTTGTCAAGGCACGAACTTACATACTAGCCTTTTTAAGATTTCCTTGGCACCCCTATTGTTTGTATGTTATAACCACCTTGAATCCTATTGTACTTAATTGTTCCATGAAGTAATACATGACATATTTCAAAAAATAAATAAATAAAGCAAAAGCTAAGAAGAAATATTGCACTTATGATGAAGAAATACATGCAATACACAAATCTTGTGTTATTGGAGGTATTATTTGATGCATAACAAGATAAGATAATTTCATTAATGTCTAACAAATGACCATAAATAGGTTAATGGGGTTGTTGAGTACAACTACAAAGTGGGAGCACAAAGGCCACTCTATAAAAGCATAATAAAAGAAAATCTAATTAATGCTAAGTAGAACCTCTAGCTTAAGATCATGGACCAAAAAATCAAAGTGGTATCGCAACAACATGAACTATTGTTAAAACCCAAAATCTCCAATGGTGTAAATCCAATGTTGCACAGATACCGCTCCCGGTCGTTGGAGAGCAAGTACCCCAAGCTTCGATGCTCTTGGGAGCTTAGGAGTTGGTACAAAACGTTCCAAAATAGGCGAAAACTTTGGTTGGAGCATTGGAGCTTTTTGGGAGATTGTATTGGAAAAAATTGCGATTTCCGGAGCAAGTTTCAAGTGGGAGCTTGGATTGGGAGCCCGCAGGAGCTTCGACCAACGAGGAGCATCTACACACTTCCCAATGGATCGGAGCTCCTACGGGCTCCCGATCCATGCATACCGAAAAGCCCGAGAAAAATAGGCACAATGTTTTGGCAGCAAAACTGACTCAACTTTTTCTATATAATTGTCCCTCATCAGCTCTGAATTCATTAGCGATTCAACTCTGTTCCCCTGCCGTGAGGAGTAAGTTGTTGTGTTCACTAGTGAGGAGTAAGCCATTCAAAACTCTGTTCGCTTGCCTGTTCGCCTTGTGCTCACTGCTTTCCCTGTGTTCGCCTACCTGTAAGTGTCCTTTACATTGCGTATTACTGATATTAATATAAGATATTTGATGTGCGTGGAATACATAAAAAAAAGATTGAAATGATTTCATTGTTATTATTGGCTTTAGATGTTTATTTTTGCAAGTATTTTGAATATTGTACTCCGATTTTTTCCTGTTATCACTGAAACTCAAACTTTCTTTCAGTGAAGATCTCAACGTTTGTCTTATCAAGCTGTTTTTCAACTATTTTATAATATTTTCTGTTTTATTTATTTTAATTACTTTCCTTAAACACAAAAACCAGTGTTGTGAAAATCGCGATATTATCGCGATTTTATCGTTTTATCCTGAGCTTTTCAGCAGAACGAAAATATCACGAGTTTTATTCGAAATTATCCCTGGTATTTTTTTTTACCCGATTTTTTGGAAATTATCGCGAGTTTTTCAAATTATCGCAATTTTTTCAAAATAAAATCGGAAATTATCGCGGGCAGTCGGGGCAGTGAGGTTTTATAAGGGATGCTAAATGTTTGAAATGCAATTTTTTTTTAAAGAAACAAATAATTTTTGAGTGGGGCAACGTAATGATCAAGTCTAGGCCCTAGTATTGATATGCTATTCATGGTAATGTTAAATTCTTAAAGTAAAAGTGACATTCTCCTTAATCTTCATTTTCATCATTTTACTTAAATTTTTAACATTACCATGAAATGACATAGGACGTTTGAGAGTGGTTCCGGCCTCATTGGATTTCATATGGAGAAAGTAGAATTTTAGATTTCATTCAAAATCCAGCAAACTTATTAGTTTTTCAGGATTTCAAGATTGGGAGATTGTAATGTTTCCAGGTGACACCACCTGCCCGGGCTACCCCTCCCACCAATAGAGGACGTGGTCTACCTCCTATAGCTCCTACTTCTAGTTCTTCTGCTTTTAGAGCATAGCAGACTCCACTGCCAACTCCACCAGCACCAGCGTCTACATCTAGAGGGAAAGGGAAAGTTGTGGCATTTTCTCGCAAGAGGGGCAGAGGAAATCAATAGGATTAGACTTTAGTTATTTTCTTCGTTTTATTGTATATGACATTATGATATGATGAGATACATTATTATATTTTTTGTTAAAATTTTGAGGCTGAGTTGGGACTCAGGGGTCAGGACTTACTATTCAGGACATGATTCAATGTTATGTGTGATTTTAGCACTAGAAATGATATTAAACATCTTATATATTAGTTCTTTTATCATATTTATGCATCAATGTATTTATTTTATGTTGTAGATGGTTTAGATATTAAAAAAATTGAAAAAAAATGAATATTTTTGTACCAAACGATTTTTTCTCGATTATTTCTCGATAATTACAATTCTTTCTGATTTTTTCCTCACGCCGATATTATCCCGATAACGATTAATGCAACATTGACAAAAACTTCCCAAATGTTTCGAACAGATTTACACGTGCAACTGCAACTTCATATATTTGCTTTTTTTGGTCTTTTATTTTTCATTTTGTTGATGGGGAAGTAGGATTTTTGCTGATATATTTATAAGTTCTTCACACAAAATCTTGTACAGTTTTCTAAAAACAATTGAGTTTACGATCAATGTGTTTGGCTGGAAAGCATAGCCTAGCTTTGTTTAATAGGCAAAATTGTTATGCTGCTTCTAATTTACTTGATGAGTTACAAAGTTAAGATTTTTTGTTTTCATTTTATAGAATGTATTGTACAGTTTCCATTGATCTCTAAGTCATTGAATCTAAGAATCTTGGGATTTATAATTTGCATCTATGGATTACTATGCATCTTGGACTTCAACGTGGAAGGAATGTCTGTCTCTATACTAATGGTGAAGACATAAGGAGTGATAAAATCCAATTCACCGAATTTGAATTATGGAGATCAATATGGTGGCATTGACAGATTCGAATTATGAGGATTTATGAATGTTATTGGTGCCAACCTAAGCTGCAAACACCATAATGATACAGCCTAAGCCACATATACCCACAGCATGCAAATACATCATTGCATGCCACACTATGTGTGTCCCAGAAATTCCAAAAGATTCCTAACTTGGGAAAAGTTCTCTTAGATCAAGGTTTAAGGCTCCTTAATTAAACCTATGCGGAAACACTTCATTTGACTCTTCAAAGTCTAACCCTTTGGTAAACTCTAAGCAGAACTTTATACGACTCTTCATAACCTTTGGTTAATAGCCCACGCATATTAACCACAGCTTGATCTTTTAGACTTTGGTTAACCTCGACTTAACCCATAGTATATATATTCCGTTTTATTTCATTATAATTCCTTATAATAGAAATTACACATAAATCACGCTTAACCCTTACCTTTCCGCCATTCCACGACCTTGGCACATATATCAACCCTCAACCTTTCACTTCAAATTTGCACCGTTGCTTTCTTCCTTTAGATCAACGGCTATCGCGCGATCTCCAACTTTAACTCATTCACCCGCCGGAACTCAAGGAAGTTAAACTTCTTTGAATAACTCATCGGGTCTGCCCGGCGTGTTAACCTATGCGCACATTCGGGCGCGATTACTGTCTGATCAATCAACCATTGAATGGTCACGATTATCGGAACTCAACGAGGTTTTAAGCCCGTTGTATAAAACTTCATCCCATCTAAATACCAAATTAACCAGCGCGACTTTCGGAAGCGATATGCGTCCGATCAATCACCCAACGGACAGTCCTGATGGCCGAAATTCAACGAGGGTTTAATTCCGTTGCATAAAACCTGATAGCGTCAAATTTTGGAATACCGCTTACAACTTCGAGGGCACGTGAGAAACAGCTTCCCGCTTACGAAAACTGCTCCGTCCTTCTGCTAACACATGGCTTAATCTCCACCGCTCAACTTATTACTTTATTTGCGCGATAAGATCTTATACATCTATCGCACATAATCTCGCCCGTTGATCTGACTGATCCAACGGCTCCTGTGCACGTTTACTTCATTTCTTCGTGCCTTTACTTTCTTTTGGTTCTCACTATGTAATTGCCCATTCGCTTCCTGTCTGTGTATTTGGTTTCGCCTCACGACCTTCACTTGTTTGACCTCTATCTCTACTCGCACATGTACCCTTCCTTCCTAAACCTTTAGGTTTTGCTGCGAAGGTTCTCTTCAATACTGTCTGTGTGTAACCACGTAACACACTTCTCTGCACCTCTTCTCTAGTTCTGCATACCTGCAACCTAACCTACGCAGATTTACTCTAGTTCACACACAATCTAATATTCAATTACACATTACACATCACACAAACTCTGAATCAAGTAATCTATATTAACAAACAAACCTTTACACAGGAATTTCTTCCTCGGCCCGATCTTCTATATCAGTGGCCTTTCTTTCCTACCTGCCCGTAGGCCTAACTGACTCACTAACTAACTCCTTAACTACTAACTCTTTATGCCTTTTAGGCTTACATTTATACAAAAGGTTCTGTTGAACTAATTCTGGTTCAGATCCTTAATCTACTGAACTAAATCCTAAATATCCTCTAAGTCCACTTTTAACTCTAGTTAATCCCTAAGAATCCTCTCTAGTTCCTCGAATCATGAGACCAATAAGAGTTACAATTGATTTCCAACTCTCTCAATTCCCACTAATCACTCATGTTCTCCTACATTCGAGAGCATATACAAATATCCTCACAATATCTAATTAATTCCTATTCTAATCACTCAAAACATTAATGATTACATACATAGGAATCCAACTTCCTTGAAAACACAAGACCCCTAAGTTAACTAGACTATGATGAAATTGTTGAGCTGAATGCTCCTGCATCAGACTCCCAAGGTTAAAATATTCATGATCTCTTGATCATGTGTTCTCATATGTTGATAGAAAAACCCTCCAGGGTCCCAAACCTTAGTTTGTAACTGCCCAAATGCCTTGCACCTTTGCTGCTGTTGTATATCTGTTGTCTTTTGGTTCATCTTCCTCTCTTCAATCAGTTTCAAATTCTAATTGATCATTCTTTCTATTGTTGTCAATCTCCTCCATATGGACGGCTTCATCATTAATTGCCATAACTCTTCAATCTCCATCTCCAGCACATCCTTGGGTTGGTCCATACTCTGCCATTTACTGCTACCTCTTTCTCTTTGCTTCAGTTTGTTGTTGTTCACTAACTCTTCCAACTGTTGTTCATTATCTTCTCTTTGAAGTTGTCGGATTCTTACTACCGCCCTTTCATCCTTACCCTCTTTCATGATTATCTCTTTCTGCATTGAATCCTAACTTTCCAGCAACATAATATCTTTGTTCCGTGGATTAAACTTTTCCATAGAATCCTCTTCTTCCATCTTTATTTGGCTGCTCATCTGTGCCAAATGTTCTCCAACATCTGCAACAAAACCTGCACTCACAAAACAATTATTAAAATAAAAAACATATGGCCTCAGTGCCTCTTCTTCCTTTGGCAATATTTCAGTATGCAACTCTGATTTTTCCTCCTCTATCAGCACATCAGTATGTTGATTCAACCTCTTTAAAGAATTCTCCAAAGGATTCTCTAAAGTACTCTCAAGACTGTCAGCAAGTCTTTCTTCCACACCATCTGCTTCAATGATGCCTTTTTGCTCTTGTCCATTGTAGTGAACTCCTTTTGCAATCACACTGTCATACTTTGAGTTTTCCAACAAATACTCCAGCAATTCAATTTCTCTTTGACACTTCATAAGCAATGTTTTAAAACTTCGACTCCGACACCGACTCGGTATCAACTCGGCCAGCTCGATTTCAATGACTCAGTCGTTGTAAAAAATACATTAAATATTTATTTTTTTATAAAAAACATAATTTTAAAGATTTTCATTCATGTTTCCAAACACACATAATTAGAATATAGATAGAAGACAACATATGATCAAAGTAGGCTCATGAATATATCCATTATATCAAAATGGCACCCAGTGCACTGTCCAATACATATATGATCATGATATAGAGATCAAAACAAAAACACATAACCAAGGAGGCTAGAAATGGTCTCCACAACAAAAGTAAATTGTGACCAGTACTACTAGCTACTACCAAAGGAGCCGAGATCATGTGGATCAATCTCTAGCACAAACTGCCTCCTCAAGCTTACTCCAAGAAACCAACTCCTCAATGCTGCTCCAAAAACAAACTCAACAACTCCTCACAAACTCTCACTGAAATTCTCACTCAAATGCATGAGATGGTTATGAGAGAATGAAAGGGGTTCAGTGGGTTAATTTTTAAATAGGGTTTGGGAGAGGGGAATGGACCCCAAAGACCAAATAGGCAAAATTAAAACTGATTTGGAGTCCAATTTCATTGTTTAAATCGTTGTTTCCAGTTTCATTGGGTTGTTGTCACTAACTTGGCCGAGTTAGAGCGGGCTCAGTCGAGCCAGCCGGGTTAATACCGAGCCGGCCGAGTTGTTAGACAACTCGACCAGCTCGGTATTAACCCAATCGGTCGAACCAAATCCATGGCCGAGTCATAATTTTAAGGCCTGGCTCGGACCAACTCGGCCGAGCCGGTCCGAGCCGGCCGATTTTTAAAACAGAGTTCATAAGTACTTCATCATCACTTATAATTCCTGCATTTATACACAATTTATCAGTTTGCGAATTACAAGGTTCAACAGTCTCAACTGTTGCTTCACATATCAGCTCTTCAGACTGATTCTCATCTCCTTCTTTCACAAGAAATTGTTCCTGTGTTGTAACAGTTTCAAACACCAATGTAATACTGAATTCTTTTTGTTGCAATAATTCACTGCTTTTCCCATTTAAGAGATATTCTCCATCCTTCTTTACTTCAGAGTATTCATCTTCTGAAAGATACTCTTCCATACTTTTGACAGCTTCAAAAGACGGCTCATCCTCTACAAAATCTTCCTTTGTTAGTGACCAATCATCAGATGTCCTTTGTCCCTTTGCTAAATCTCTTGCATAGACTTCTTCTTTCTTAACATCTTTCAATAGATGTCCTTCTTCTTCAGTACACTTTTCCTTGCTGTCTCTCTGTAATCTTTCTTCAAGAGCTATCCTCGCCTCATCATCTGCATTAATATTCTTCTGAATTTGTCCTTCATCAAAATTCATTATATTAACTCTCCGAGACAAATTTCCTTCATTCTTCATCCGAATAAGATCCTGATCTTCCATCTTTATGACAGTTTCAAATGACTGTCTTCTCTTATTAAGTAACTCATCAATGAACTCCTTTTGTTGCAACCATTCAAATCTTTCCTCATCTGAAAGGTTTTCTTCATCATATTTCACTTCAAGATCTTCATCCATCCTGAAGACATCTTCAAAAGGTTGCCTATCTCCTACAATACCTGCAATCATACACAAACTATCAGTTTTAAAAACATAAGACCTTGTGGTCTCACTTGATACTTCAATCATCATATCTCCTTGTTGTTCTAAATCCTTCATATGATTCATAAGATCTTCCACAGATCTCCAGTGTTCATCTCCACCCAGAACTTCACCCTGTTCTGCTTCACAAATGGAAATTTCCATTTCCAACTCAGCTTCTCTGAGTTCTTCCACCAACCACTTCACTTGCCTCTGTTGTAGCCTTCTCTGTAACTTAGACCACTTCACTGCCTTTTTCCTCAAGACCCAACCTTGTCTTTGGTCTTCCTCTAGTATCATCCTTAATACATTGAGTTATTCTTTTAACTCTGCAATCTCCTTGTCAAGCTCCTCTTGACTCATTTTCTTGCCATTTGCCTTGGCATCCTCCTTCTTCACTTTCCTTCTATTGTGGTCTCCCTCAGAACCTTTGTTATCTCTGTTATGACTATCAGTAGTCATCTTCTTCTCTATCTTCACGAGTTCCTCACTCACTTACTATGAGCTGCATTAAAACCTCTGCAACAACAAGTGCTCCCTGCTGCCACTTACCTCACCAAGCTTTCCTCTGTACTTGGTCTTTTGGCAAGCCCTTGGTTATCTATTCTCTGGAACCTCTTTTGAGCATTTCTCTCTACTCCTTCTAGGCTTCAATTCATTTGCAACCTTTTACAATTGTCTTCTTGTACTTCAATCACCATGAAATACTAGGTTCTGACCACCTCTTCTTTCATTCAGAAGTTCTTACCAGCTTTCTTCATCCCTTAGCAATTCTACCCACATCCTCTGTGGAATTGCCTTGCTGATCTTTCTATGAGCTGCAACAAAACCTCTACAGTAACAAGTCTCCTTCTTGCTACACATGCCTCACTAAGCTTCTCTCTTCTGAGCTCAGTCTTCTAGCATCTCTCTTGTTCTCTCCTTTGGGACCAATTGAGCACTCCTTGCTCTAGGTTGTTGCAATCTTCTCACCTTCAAGACCTCTGCATGATCTGGTTCTAACATTCATCTACACTTTGAATGGATTGTGCTTTGTTTCCACTGCATCAGAAATTTTGCTGCACTTAATCTCTATGTGCCTACTGCTTATCAGATTAAAATCTGATCTCCTCTTGCCTACATACACATCTTCAAAACATAACTCTTAGAACACAGTTCTCTCAAAGAATTCTTCCACACAGAATTTCCTTCTAACTTGGCTCCGATACCAAATGGTGCCAGCCTAAACTGCAAACACCATAATGATGCAGCGTAAACCGCATATACCCACAGTATGCAAATACATCATTGCATGCCACACTATGTGTCCCAGGAATTCCCAAAGATTCCTTAGGAAAAATTCTCTTAGATCAAGGTTTAAGGCTCCTTAATTAAACCTATGTGGAAACACTTCATTTGACTCTTCAAAATCTAACCCTTTGGTAAACTCTAAGTGGAACTTTATAGGACTCTTCATAACCTTTGGTTAACAGCCCGCACATATTAATCATAGCTTGGTCTTTTAGACTTTGGTTAACCTCGACTTAACCCATAATATATATATTCCGCTTTATTTCTATTATAATTCCATATAATAGAAATTACACATAAACCACGCTTAACCCTTACCTTTCCGCCATTCCACGACCTTGGCACATATATCGATGCTCAACCTTTCGCTTCAAATCTGCACCGTTGATTTCTTCCTTCAGATCAACGACTATCGCACAATCTCCAACTTTAACCCATTCACCCACCGGAACTCAAAGAAGTTAAACTTCTTTGAATAACTCATCAGGTCCGCCTGACGTGTTAACCTATGCGCACATTTGAGCGTGATTACTGTCCGATCAATCAACCATTGAATGGTCACGATTATAGGAACTCAACGAGGTTTTAAGCCCGTTGTATAAAAACTCATCACATCCGAATTCCAAATTAACCAGCGCGACTTTCGGAAGCGATATGCGTCCGATCAATCACCCAACGAACGGTCCTGATGGTCGGAATTCAACAAGGATTTAATTCCATTGCATAAAACCTGATAGCGTCAGATTTTGGAATACCGCTTACAACTTCGAGGGCACGCGAGAAACAGCTTCCCACTTAAACTGCTCCGTCCTTCTGCTAACATGTGGCTTAATCTCCATCGCTCAACTTCTTACTTTATTTGCGCGATAAGATCTTATACGTTTATCGCACACAATCTCGCCCGTTGATCTGACTGATCCAACGGCTCCTGTGCACATTTACTTCATTTCTTCGTGCCTTTACTTTCTTTTGGTTCTCACTGTGTAATTGCCCATTCGCTTCCTATCTGTGTATTTGGTTTCGCCTCACGACCTTCACTTGTTTGACCTCTATCTCTGCTCGCACATGTACGCTTCCTTCGTAAACCTTTAGGTTTTAGGAAACCTTATGGTTATACTTCGCTGCGAAGGTTCTCTTCAATACTGTCTGTGTGTAACCACGTAACACACTTCTCTACACCTCTTCTCAAGTTCTGCATACTTGCAACCTAACCTACGCAGATTTACTCTAGTTCACACACAATCTAATATTCAATTACGCAATACACATTACACAAACTCTAAATCGAGTAATCTATATTAACAAACAAGCCTTTACACAGGAATTTCTTCCTCGGCCCGATCTTCTATATCGGTGGCCTTTCTTTCCTACCTACCCGTAGGCCTAACTGACTCGCTGACTGACTCCTTAACTACTGACTCTTTATGCCTTTTAGGGTTACATTTATACAAAAGGTTCTGTTGAACTAATTCTGATTCAGATCCTTAATCTGCTGAACTAAATCCTAAATATCCTCTAGGTCCACTTTTAACTCTAGTTAATCCCTAAGAATCCTCTCTAGTTCCTCGAATCATGAGACCAATAAGAGTTACAATTGATTTCCAACTCTCTCAATTCCCACTAATCACTCATGTTCTCCTACATACGAGAGCATTTACAAATATCCTCACAATATCTAATTAATTCCTATTCTAATCACTCAAAACATTAATGATTACATACATAGGAATCCAACTTCCTTGAAAACACAAGACCCCTAAGTTAACTAGACTATGATGAAATTGTTGAGCTGAATGCTCCTGCATCAGTTATTAGGACTTTAGCAATGCAAATTGTATATATCGTGATAGTTGATGTACGTTGAGTCCATCAAAATTTAAATTCTTTAAGTGTTATTTTTAGCTTTAAAGTTTAATGGATTGTTTTTGTAATTAATTTATGTTTTTTGAAATAATTATAAATGTGTTCACGACTAATGTATTTTAATTTTCCTCATAAGAAATTAACTAGTGTATTACAGCTAGCATGCGCTAAGGGTGGCAAAGGTGCAATGCGGCGTCTCTGCGATTATGTTTACAGTTCTAAGTTTTGTGTTTATGCCATATGGCCTTCACACTTTCGCTTTCATTTGGCATTTTGCTTTTGTTTTAATGTTGTGTTCCTCGCCTTGTCGCTCAATATAAAATTACATTCAAATCAAAGGCGCACCATTAAATTAAAATTACTTTAAGGTGTAATGAGATTAAGTAGGGAAGAATCCAACGCATTTAATGATTACATATTAATATATGATATTTGTCATTCCAATTAATTATCTTATTAATTGTTTTATGGGTCTTTTCATTACATTCTTTTGAAAAAAAGAACTTTCATAATGATTGTTTGAATGAAAATCATTCTACTTGTGTAGCAACCAATGTAGGGAAAAGAAGATGAAACAGGATATACATGGTTTAAAATGTCAAACACAATTGCTGCAATATTGAGGTAACTAGGAAAATCAAATTTTGTTAAATGAGTATGAAAATATGATGACTAATGAATTTTCCTTTGAAGTGTTAACAAGAAGAAGGATTTATAGATTCAAATTATAAACCTACAAAATTTAAGGTTATAGATTCAAGATTAACAAGTGCAATGATTTATAGATTTGATAAAATTTGAAAACAAAAATTATTTTATTTCTAATCACAAGGCAATCATTTTCATCAAATGAAATGATATGAATCAATATTTTGTTAATAAATCAAAGACATCAATAATTACTAGCACTTTACATTCATCCTAAAATCTCATAACCTTTCATCTCATAACATATATATATATATATATATATATATATATATATTCATGGAAATGGAAAAGATCAAATTTTTATACTTAAAAATGGCAATATTTATCTTTATGTGTTGCCTATAAAGAGGCCTTGCAAATAGATGGTGACATTAAAGTGGAACACAAAATCAATTTGGAATAAGAATTGGACGTGGAAGTATGTGTTGTCCTTGTTTTATACATTGCAAGAGACTCTTAAAAGCTTTTTGTTTTATTATTTCAGTATTTTGTTATACAATCATTCACTTTATCCCTAACAGCAAGTAGATAAACTTAATCTACTCTATCAAGTGAAGTTCATTATTTTAATAAAGTGATAAAGTGAATTTAATTATTTTAGTATTATGTTATACAATCATTCACTTTATAAGTTTGTCCATAACAGTAAGCAAATAATCATGTACTTTATGATTTTCATTTATCCATAAATTATATCCACTAGACTGAAATCAATAATAGTAGTTGACTAGTTTATTAGTTTATTAGTATCATTGACTAGTTTATTAGTTTATGAGAACTCACAATATGCAAATTAGATATTAGTATTGTGATTTTTATTTTTTTGTCATTTATTTACATTGTAAAATATATTTATTTGTTCCACTTCTAATGTTTTTTTCGTATTTGAATTTAAATTTTCAGTATTGATACCATGGATAGAGGGTTGAGCAATGAATGTGGTAACAACAACAGCAAGATGAGACCCCCACTATCTCCACAAATTCAACCACAGAATGTAGAGGCAACAATAGGTACCCACAAGCAATCAAGCAACATTTCCAAGAAGCTCTTAATAAAGTTCATGAAAAAATAACACAAAACAAGACAAAAAACAGTGGGAGTTGTAAGGAATGGCAATGCAATTTGTGTGACCATGTTTTTAAGGGTAGCTATACGAGAGTATGGCACCGTCTTTTGGGCATACCTGGGTTAGGAGTGAAAAGTTGCACATGTAACCTTGAACAAAGAATGGAGATGAGTAAGCTTCACATGAAAGCAAATGGAAACAATGAATGTAATAGTACCATTGTATCTCTTAATAATAAGAGAGGTAGACATGAAGATTCATCCCAATGTATGAATGAACAAAGTCACATCCAAATTGAGACTAATCAAGGAAGTTCTAGCGCTAAGAGGACTGTTGTAAGTGACTCCATTCAAAAGATGTACAATCTTTTGAATAGGGATGAAGCAAATGATGCCATAGCAGATTTTTTTATGGCAAATGGGATTTCATTTAATGCTACTCGTTCACCATACTATACAGAAATGGTGAGAAAAATCATTGTTGCAGGGTGACAAGAATGCATAGACTTATTTATGGAGGACCTGAAACAATCTTGTGTTCATTCAGGTTGTTCAATTGTCATGGATGGTTGGACAGATATTCAACAAAGACCTTTGTGGAATGTTATTGTCACATCACCAGAAGGGCCTTATTTTTTAAAAGCAATTGATTGTAGTGGTAAAACTAAGGATGCTACTTTCATGTTTAAAATGTTGAAGGATGCAACTGATGAGGTTGGTCCTTCAAATGTGGTACATGTCATCACAGATGAGGCACCTGTTTGTAAAGTAGCGGGATTGATGATCCAATGTCGATATAGGCATATCTTTTTGACTCCTTGTTGTGTACATGCCCTTAACAATCTCTTAAAAGGCATTGGTAAAATACAGTGGATTGCAAAAATCATTTCAGATGCGAGGGAGGCACAAATGTTCATCTACAACCACCATGCTTCCTTAGCAATTTACAAGATGTATTCAAAGAAGCATTTTTTAAAACCTGTAGAAACAAGATATGCCACATTTTATTTTGCTTGAGCGCATGGTTGAAGTCTATGTATCTTTACAGGTCATTGTTGTTTCTTCAGAGTGGAATGCATGGACTGAGTCTAAGTCACCTCAAGCGAAGAAGATAAGAGAAATGCTTCTTAATGAGGATTGGTGCGCTGATTGTAGATATGTTGTCTCTTTCACAGCTCCAATTGTGGAGTTGATCATGTATGTTGATTCAGATTCTCCTTCTCTTGGAGAAATATATGAATGTATTGATACCATAGTGGGCAAGGTAAAACACATTGTTCGCCAAAGAAACCCTTCTTTGGAGTTTTTCCATGAAATCCACAAGTTGATAGCGAAAAGATGGCTTAAACTCAATACCTCCCTTCGCATGGCTGCATATGCCCTTAATCCAAAGTGGTATATGGAAAGACCAAATAGAATTCTTCTTATTGATGACGAAGAGGTAAAACAAGGGTTTCTTGATGCTATAACTAAGATGTATACTGTTGATGAAGCAAGTGTAATACGAGAGCAATTTATTGATTTTGGTACATTAAGCCCATCTTTTTTCAGCCAAGATGCAAAGAGGGACATCAAGCATTATGCTCAGAAGAAACCCCTTGGATGGTGGAGAATGTATGGAGGCCAGGTCCCAAAGCTCCGAAATCTTGCTTCACGCTTGATATCGCAGGTTGCTAGTTCCTCTGCGGCTGAAAGGAATTGGTCCACTTATAGTTTCATACACTCTGTAAAGATGAATAGACTTACCTCTAAGAGAGCAAAGAAACTTTTTTATGTACATAGTAGTCTTCGACTTTGTTCAAGGAAGCTACCTGAATATTTAGAAGGCCCTGTTGCACGATGGGATGTGAACATTGAAGATGCTGCCCAAATTGATGTTGATGATGACAATCCTTTACCAAATGCAGGATTGGTTGGCATACCTTTAGATGACATTGTTGCATCTGATGATGATGATGATGACGACGACGACGCTGATCCAGTACCCAATGAGGCTCAAGCTTATATGGATCTCCTTGATGTTGAAGATCATACTATATGATCATAAGCTTTGTATTTTTGTTGCTATATTTTGGCTATTGGGCATATTGAATTATGTACTACTTTAGGCTTTTGCCTTTTTAAGTTTTTTTCTAGTATGAACATCAATATGATTTTAGGTGGCTTTAAGTTTTGGTTTTAACTTTTTATGGTTGTCTCTCGAATGATGAATCATTTAAAAAATTAATTTGATATGTACATTTAATCTTTACACTTAAAAGAAAAAGAAAAAAGAACAAAAAAAAAATATATATATTATATATATAATATATATATTAAAATTTATTTTTAATATATTATATTATTGTCGCTCCCAACTTGACGTTTCCTGTAAATTTGGGCAAAGCTTCTATTTGTACAGGATACTCATTCCCACGTATCCAAAGTACCCACATACCGGAAACTCGTGCAACATAGTGTAAATCTCACTAAAGGGGTAGTGAGACACTAATCAACACCCCCAATACTATCTCTCCTAAAATTTGAGGTCATTGAGAAGAAGCTCCTAATAGATGATTGATTGGAGGACCTAAAAGAGATGGAAAAATTGGAAGAGTTGATCTCAAATACATCTTGTTGTTTGGACAATATACTCCCCTACCAAGATCTAGAGGAAGTCCTTTGTCTACTAGTGTCGTGTGAGTTGTCCCATGGTCTAAGGCAACATTTTTGTCACGGTTTCAGTAGTTAAGCATGGATGGCCTCGCAGGGTCTCGCGACTTTCACAGTTGATGGCATGTTATTATCTACCTACCTCGTGGTGCCTCTATCTTCAAAGAGCACCCAAAAGAAAGAGGTAATCATCCTGGATGTGTCTGATTTGGGTGGGGATGACTAAAGCAAGTGCAATCTAAGTCTAAGGGTCTCCCTCAGGAACAAGGCCAAGCACCTCAAGTCTAGACATAGGAACAAAGTGGAGGGAGTTCTAAAATTCCATGAAAAGATGGCAAAATCATCCTCTAATCTCCTAATAGATGGGGCAGCAAAAGATAAAGTGTTCCTCCAACTCAATCTCCTAAAGATGGCAAAGAAGAAAGATCATATACTCCCATGAGACCCGATCATAATACTCTTCCAACCATGTGAGAGTTTTATCCTTCCCAAAATGCCTTGAATAATGAGCTTGTACTATACACCAATCGTCAATCTTTGAAATATTTGCAAACTCAAGATAGTTAGACGCTTAGCATGCCAAATTGTTAAATTATTACAAAGTTACACTTCTATGATTAAGCAAAGGGTAAATAAAGCAAGTGTGCTAGAGGATACAATACATCAACAAAGGACTTTGTTGATAACTATGATCAATGAGGTGGTGACATATGAGAACCATAATGTTTCTAACTTGGATGAGGCATACTTTGGAGGAGCTTGAGTCTTGCAAACAACCAACTATGGGGGACCAAAGTACCCATTTAGACTATATGTTGCAAGATGGATTTAAATTTCATAGCAAGCAAACATGCATATATAAAGATGTGATTAGGGAAAACCCAGTGAATACAGCACATGTTGTAGCTTTTGGTGGACATTTTGGGAAAGATAAAACTCTCAAATGGTTGGAAGTGTCTTATCATCAATCAAATATGGCTAAAGAAGTGGCTAAGTAGGTGGACAAGTGTCAAATTTGCGAAGTTGACAAGAGTAAACAACAAAGTATTGACAAATCCCTTGTGAAAGGCAAATGAACCATGTCAACACATTAGCATGGATTTCCATAAACACGAAGTGGCAATAATACTAGGTTTGTTTTTTGTTGATAACTTTTCTAAGATTGTGTATTTTCAAGCTTTTGATAAAAATGGAGATGCAATCCATATTGCAATTCTTTCTTCAAAGAGGAGGTTCAATTAAATGGATTGCTTCTCTCTATCACCGCTAACAAGGACAACAATATATTAAACCATTTTTTACGAACATTATGAAAGATATTGGGGACATAACTTCAATTCACATCTACGCATTATCCACAAACAAATAAACGAGCAATGGGAATTTATTGCATTGTGTAGCATGGAACCGAGTCACCAACCAAGACAATGGAACTTGATGCAGCCTCATGCTGAGCTTGCTCTTAACACTTTTCCAATTGTAGAACGAGTTATTTATCTTTCCAGATGGTATATGAACACTATCCAATAGCAATGAAAAAAATAGGACCTATGCAACTAGTAGCCCACATTTCTACTGATCACAAATAATTCGTAGAAGGGATGATGAAAGTATTTAAGTACATTAAGAAAAACATGGAGTTCACAAGCAGATCATAAAAGAAGAATAGTAATTTTTAATTAATGGATGATTTTAAACAATTACATATTGTTATCAAGTGATTGAATTAAAGCACTTTCACTGCTTAGACCCGGAGTCAAATTCCCGAAGAAATGTTGCCACAATAATGCAGCCAACAGAGTTACCTGTCACATCCAAGACCAGGTGAACATCACGGTGACCTTGACAGCCATAGATGCAGCATATCTTAATGAACAAGGCCAGTTGCAAGTCCTAGATGTATTTGGCAGGGTAGATAATAGATATCCCCAATCATGGCATCTACGTCAAGGTAGAGGCGACTTCCACTCACGAAGAAGTGTGTTGTTTTAGGAGCTATTTTTTGGGGAAAAACTGGTCAAAGCTCCTTAATTAAAATTTAAAAGGCTAAGATGTATTTTTCAGACAAGCAGAATGAATGCCATGAGTGCATTAAATGAGATATAACTAATATAACTATGTGATAATCAGACTCAGGTTTGAAGAAAACCAGTTCTGACTTTTTCTCACTACAGTCCTAACAATTTCTATTAAATTTCAATTGTTGATTAAGAGAGAGGTCCTACGGACCAGGTAAGTCTCAAAAAGGATGTTAAAAGAAAAAAAAAATAATGTAATTGATGAATTTTTGCATTCAGTTCATTTGTTATTTTTTTGGTTGCCAGTGCATTACAAATCCACTAGAAAGAGGAAACAACAATTCTCTCTTCTTTGGCAATATTGGTCTCTATTTCATTGTCGGGTTTACCTATTTGGTTTTAGGTATGTTTATTATTTTATTGTTTGTGCTTTTACTAGTCCAGATTCTTGTTGTTCCTTTCTAAGGGATGCTTAAGCTCCCCAGCAAAATCATGACCAAATTTTATTGTTTAAGGACATTTATGTTCTCTATTTATTTTAGGTAATTTGTTGACATTAATATAATTGAACTCCTAAAACTTTACAAATATCACAATAATTGAATAACAAAAACCTGAAAGAAAATATTGGCATAAATGTCAGTGGAAGAAGGTAAATTACCAGATCGTATGCTTGTTGTGCGAGCAAGACTTTCTCGGTGCAGAGGCTCAACGTGGTCTCCTGGTTAGTCTCTAATTCCTTCCTCAGCTTCTCAATCATTTCTTCCTGTTCCGGCGTAGCTTTCTTTGAGCTCTGAGACAGAAGACACTTTGTTTGTTCTCTCGTTTCCTTCAGCATCACTGATATATCACATTTCCCGCACAACGTATCACATCAATTATATCCTTGTGAAATAAATTGATACTCGAAACCCTAGTATGAATCCATAGAAACGAACTCTTATAATTGTGAACGAAAATTTTATTACTTTGAGATCGGTCGTCGAGTTCCCTCATTGTTGTCAGGAACCTCTGAAGCTCTGCCGGGAATGTACTCATATCTTCATTCATTGGGGAATAAAGAAATTCATCAAAACAAAGGGAGGAAAATAACAGTTGTTTCGCAAACAGATTTGGAAAATTGCAAGACTGAATTGATCCTTACAGTCGAGATAATCATCGACGTACACTCCAGTCCTTGCGATCGCCATGTTAAATTAATCCGCATGCAATCAAACCCTCTCGTCGTTTTTTTCTCGTTGGTTGGTTTCGCGCGCGACTCGCCGGGTTTTGAACTCGAGATCGTGTCGAGCGGAGATAACTTGAATGCAATGTAAACGGATAAAATAGAGACGAGCAGGTGCATAAAATTCTGCAAGCTAACAAAATGTCGCAGTTCTAAAGCGTTTAATATAGGCGTAAACAAGGATTTTAGGGGCTAGTGAATGGTATTCATAGTTTTGTTTATGATTCCATTTATATTATGGTGTTGCTTATAGTTTCACCGTGATGCGAGGAGATTGGGGATTTTTTTTAGAAGATACGTTCATAAAATTCATTGAAATAATAGGGATGATAACCTTTTTCTTTCAAAGAATAAAATATTGAGAATTAGTTTAAATGGTCAAGTTTTTGTTGTTAGAGTGTCTTTGTTATTGAGAGGTTATGGGTTTGATTCTTTCAATATCCTTGGGGTGAGGTTTTGTGGTTCAATTGGTGGGAAGTGATCCGATAGGGTGGATCTACCTAGTACAAATATTTCATAGACGTAGCAATTATCCATCTCTAGGGCTTATGAACCACAAAAAATAAATAAATAAATTGTTTTGCATTTTATTTAAAGGACTTCTCATTTTTCTAATTGAGACACATGTAGTAAAAGGCATATTACAAAAATTTGTAGCTCAAGCATAATTTTTTGTTTAATATAATTATGAGAAAAGAGTGTTTTACATCCTATTTAAAGGGCCCATGATCTATCTAATTCGGACACATGTAGTAAAAGGCTCATTACAAAAATTCGTTACTTAGAGATAAGGAATAACAATGAGTTAATGGAATACATTAATCATGATATGGAGCTCCCTCCATTATAAGGATGGCACTAAGCATTAACCCTCCCACCCATTTAGCCTAGCACTGACCATTAACCCTCCCACCCATTTAGCCTACTTGAAAAGTTGAAGGTTGGGCTTGCCTTGGAGTTAGTTAGGTTTTTTTATGAGAAAGGGAGTGTTGCCATAGTGTGTCCCATCCAACTTGTACCAAAATTATCAAGTTCTCTTCGCTTGTCCTTGTGATTTCAAAGAGAGCATAAGCCTCTAGAGGAGCTTGAATGAGGGAATGAATGTTGGGGCCCTGGTGATGCCATATATAATTCTAGTTAATGGCGGATGGGGGACCACATCTAAGGATAATAAAATTCATCCCTATGATGTGGGACTCATCCTAACAATGACTAGAGTTGTGATTATTAATGTTTGTGCTTAGAATTGTCTGTGTCAAAACATTGGACTTTATGGAGAATTATGATCTTCGCAAGTTACATTATTTTTTGTGTGATTGTATGCCCGGGGACAATCTTGTTTTTATAATATTCTTAAGCAAACTTCATAATGGGGTCCACAAACTTAAGACCACAAGGCATAGGGACCACCCCTCTTTTTTATGACCTGCCATTTAGGTCATGCGATTTCTTTTGTTCTCCCATAGATCGTGGGTGTTATCCTTTCTACCTCAGTCAATGGTGGTGTACTTGTATTCTTGCTTACTAGACAATCTACATTTCTTGTGTTTGCTTAATTGATCTAATGTTTGCAAGATTTTTTATTATATAAGGTCTTTTTTTCAATTTTGCACTCGTGAGGTCGATTTAATGAGATTTAATGTCAATTGCATTTCATCAATTAGGACATCACACAATTACTCCTTACTTGAATATGACCTCATTAATTAAGTATCGTCCTTGAGTCTTGAAGAAGGCTAAATGGTATACTATTTTGACCTTTTGCACTTTGCCATCACCACAATCTAGCCATCAAACCTTTGTTGCTTGAGCTTTATAGAGATAAATAGTGTATAAAATTTAGACGTTTCAAAATTACATACATCATTTGTTTCCAAAAAGCTCAAACAACGTTATGACTAACTATGAAAACCTGCACACTCAAACATAAAATCTTTTTTGAAATTACAACTTTGGATTGTTGAAATCATTATTTTCAGTGTAGAAATAGGTTTAATACCCCTAATGCAACCCAATTTTGCAATGTTAATAGTTGATATCTCCAATTCCATCAAATCAATATTATTCTTGCTATATTTGAAACTAAAAATGTTGATTCCCCTTCTCATTATTTTGAGCAACTGGAAAATAATAAATTCATAGAGCATCTATTCTTAGACCTTAGTTTTTGTTGGCATTGTGACTAATGACATGATTCTGTTTTTGTATGAACTTTTTCTTGGAGGTGAGTGATGTATGATAAGATATGGAAGATTTAATCATCACTATGGTTTCTCCTCAACCCTTTGTGCATTTATTCCATTGTTTATCACTTACATTTTAAAAATTGGATGATGCATGGCACATGGTTTCTTTGAAGTGTGATTTTTTATTAAAAGGGAATTTTTCATAAGTTTCCTTACGTATAGACATTTAATGTGTTGTCATTTGTGCTTCTCACTAGTTATTTTGAAATATGCACATCAATTGATCTTTATTCTTTGCTTTTGTTGTTTACAGTATGAAAAGTTCAAAAGGATAACTAAGGGCCAGTCAAGCACTAAGAAAGATCATAGAAAGCTAGTGGGAGCCACATAATAAATCTAAGAATATACAAATTGATTATTTGTTTCCACTCATAACTAACTTGATTTGCTTACTATAATTTATCTACTTTAAATATGATTATTTATATTCTTAACAAAGGGCCCAACTTGGCTTGGCGAGGCACCTGGGATCAAGGAACATCACACCACCTGCATTGTTGGCTCAAAATCATAATGGGTATAGACCCTGGGTTCGAACTCAGGGGCCAACAAAGAGATTTGTTATAGTTTAGCAAAGTGTTGACATTTTCACCCTACTCGTTAAGAAGTAAGGTGTCTCTCCCTAGGCGTGTCGAGACTTAGATAGGGAAGTGTCCAGGAACAGGCATAAAGGGTAACGTAACAGAGAGTTCAATACCTGCATTTACCCCGGGAAGTCTTATTCGCATACATGCAACATGTGGAAAGTACGGATTTATGATACAATTAGAAAGACAAAGAGCATTCAAATTCATACAAAAGTAAATTTAGAAGGCCCCATACAATTCAACACATTCAAAGATGTAGAAGAATCCCACAACTCCCATTATATTAATAGATATTGCATCATCACATTCCGGTATTGCAACCTTTATGGCAAAATCAAAATTCGCACTACATAATGCAGCTCAGACAAAGATGAGTGAGGAACAAAACAAAACTTCATTTGAAGCAGCAATAACATCTCAGCATAGGATCTTCACCTCTCGTCTATTATCTTTTCCCTTAGCTTTTATAGACTTCTTTTGCTACCCCGCTCACCTAAACTTCTAGTCATCCCCTTGGATAGCATGCTCTTTCTTCTTAGATGGATTTTGTAACTCAACTTCAACTGCTCCTTCTTTCTTCGCCAGTCTTTGTGAACTCCACTTCGCTTACACTTTTGCACACTTTCCTCTTATCAACTTCGGTGTCTGACGGATCTTTATTAATTCATTTTCTTTTCCTCAACGGATTTCTGTGCAACTCTTGTTCGGTCAGACTCGGTCAAAATGTGTCAAAATTTTGTCCCGCAAAAACGAAGGATCCAACATACCATGACCTCATTGGGGACATGCATAGAAAAACAGCGAAAGAGCATATTGCTCTAATACCACTAATCTATATTTATGCAGGAACAAAATGAAATACATATTAAAATAGAAACACAGAGCTATAGAGAAAACTGAACTTCAATTCATCAATAAGAAAACACTGAGAATTGTTTGCATGTAGAATGGAAATAAAGTAGCTCCGGTGATGGTAGCTTATCTCTGAGAAGAGATGTGACAGGTACATGCCACTTACCGCACTTGGAGGTCATTTGAAATGCAAACAAAACATTGGCACCTGTGGCAGACAACCCCGTCAACCTCTAGATATCGTTGCCATGTATCGGATACCCTCGATCAAGCCATAAGGAGCCCCCATGCAGTCAACTGATAAGAAACATTGTGCACTGCATTGTCATGCCTGAGGTGCCGAAGATAGACAAGTTTCTCACATTCATCAATATGGGTGGCTGCAATGCTCGAAAGTTTGCCTTGAGTTGGGAAGAATGATTGCCATCTTTTTTGGTCATAGGCTTCGTGAAAGCGTTTTGCATTTTATTTAAAGGACTTCTCATTTTTCTAATTAAGACACATATAGTAAAAGGCATATTACCAAAATTTGTAGCTCAAGCATGATTTTTTGTTTGATATAATTATGAGAAAATAGTGTTCTAAATCCTATTTAAAGGGCACCTGATCTCTCTAATTGGGACACATGTAGTAAAAGGCTCATTACAAAAATTTGTAACTTAGAGATAAGGAATAACAATGAGGTAATCGAATACATTAATCATGATATGGAGCTCCCTCCATTATAAGGAGGGCACTAACCATTAACCCTCCCACCCATTTAGCCTATTTGAAAAGTTGAAGGTTGGGCTTGCCTTGGAGTTAGTTAGGTTTTTTATGAGAAAGGGAATGTTGCCATAGTGTGTCCCATCCAACTTGTACCAAATTATCAAGTTCTCTTCGCTTGTCATTGTGATTTCAAAGAAAGCATTAGCCTCTAGAGGAGCTTGAATGAGGGAATGAATGTTGGGGCCCTGGTGATGCCATATATAATTCTAGTTAATGGCAGATGGGGGACCACACCTAAGGATAATAAAATTCATCCCTATGATGTGGGACTCATCCTAACAATGACTAGAGTTGTGATTATTAATGTTTGTGCTTAGTATTGTCTGTGTCAAAACATTGGACTTTATGGAGAATTATGAACTTCGCAAGTTACATTATTTTTTGTATGATTGTATGCCCAGGGACGATCTTGTTTTTATAATATTTTTAGGCAAACTTCATAATGGGGTCCACAAACCTAAGACCACAAGGCATAGGGACGACCCCTCTTTTTTATGACCTCCCTTTTAGGTCATGCGATTTCTTTTGTTCTCCCATAGATCGTGGGTATTATCCTTTCTGCCTTTGTCAATGGTGGTGCACTTGTATTCCTGCTTAATAGACAATCTTCATGTCTTGCATTTGATTAAGTGATCTAATGTTTGCAAGATTTTTTATTATAGAAGCCCTTTTTTTCAATTTTGCACTCGTGAGGTTGATTTAATGAGATTTAGTGTCAATTGTATTTCATCAATTAGGACATCACACAATTACTCCTTGCTTGAATATGACCTCATTAACTAAGTATCGTCCTTGAGTCTTGAAGAAGGCTAAATGGTATACTATTTTGACCTTTTGCACTTTGCCATCACCACAATCTAGCCATCAAACCTTTGTTGCTTGAGCTTTATAGAGATAAATAGTGTATAAAATTTAGATGTTTCAAAATTACATACATCATTTGTTTCCTAAAATCTCAAACAACGTTATGACTAACTATGAAAACCTACACACTCAAACATAAAATCTTTTTTGAAATTACAACTTTGGATTTTTGAAATCATTATTTTTAGTGTAGAAATATGTTTAATACCCCTAATGCGACCCAATTTTGCATTGTTAATGCTGAAAATAGCAACAGCAAATGCTAAAAATAGAAATGCTATAAATAGCAATGATATAAATAGCATCTCAGGTACCAGTGTTGGAAATAGCAACAAGGAATGATAAAATAGAAATGCTAAAAATAGCATTTCTGGATACATTCCAATTTTAGTTAGTCCCTGAACTAAAATTGAGAATTAAAATTAGAATTTAATCTTAGCAGTTGTTTGAAAAATAATTAATTAATTCATCTTAAGTTAATTAGTTGGAGAAAATCAAACATGAAGTCTACGTGAAAACATGCAACAATTTTCCCTTTGATTGAGGAAGTTATCCCTTAATTAAAGTGATCAGGATGAGTTGTACTTTGAGTTGTAATTAGTTAGCTGAGTTAACTGAGTTAAGTCCAGTTAGATTAGTTCCAACAGTTTGTGGAACTGATTGTGAGTTCAGTTAGTTAATGCATGCATGCATGTAACTGCTCCACTTCAGATAGCTGAATATTCTCTCATAAATAGCTCATGCATGTCAGTTCAGTTAGAGACCCAGTTGAGATCAGAAGAACAATGTACTATCAGTTGGAGGATTTTTCCTATATAGGAAACTCATCCATGCAGAAGGAATTATCTCCTTCAGGACTGAGCAGTTACTTTTGAGTTTGATGTGTTGTGTGAGAGGTAATTTCACACAGGTGGCAGCATTAGATCCCAGGAGAAACTGCGCAAGGAAATAGGAGGCTTGGAGGGCAGAGGAGAAGGTTTGTGAGAAGCCTTTGACTGTCTATGAGCAGCATTGTAGGATTGTACTGAGAGCTGGATAGCTTGTGAGTTAAAGCTTTGTGTAATTCAGACATATTTCCACTTGTATGATATTACAGAGATCGGGGTTTTTAGTTGAGGCTTTCCCGAGAGTATTCTTCTGTGTACATGTGTGATTGATTTCTCATTCTCAGTTATATGTGTTCTATTTGATCTTGCTCAAAATCGATTAAGCTTCGTAAGTTTGTTGTAGAAGTAGATCTTGTATTTTGCTTTAGTATATTGCATAATCTGTTGATCTACAGTGGGAAATTCTACATGGTATTGGAGCAAAGGCGATCAAAGCGAAGAACAATATACAAAGAAGGGAGAAGTTCGAAGTTTGAAGTTCCTGATTATAGAATTCGAATTCTTATCACATCTCAAATTTCACCAATGTCGTTCAACGATTTAAGACTCGAGTATGCCCTTGATGGCAACTCGAATTATATAGACTAGAAGGATAGCATGGAAGCGGTATTAGAAGATAACGGTTTGAAGGACTTCATTGATAAAGAAGTCCCCAAGCCAGCAGCTACTAATGCCCAAGAATTGGCGGAATGGAAGAAATGTGTGGCTAGAGCGAGGAGAATCTTTTTGGAGGGAGTTCGAGACCATATAGTCTCGAGTCTCCACGGGAAGGAGACACTGTTTTCAATGTGGAAAACGCTAAAGGATCTATATCATAACAACAACGATCAAAAGAAACTGGCACTGAAATACAAGCTTCGGAAAATCAAGTGTGAAAAGGGCAACACGATCTCTACATATTTGAACAAGCTCACCACCTGCAGGGATGAGCTTGGAAGTGTAGGGATCACGACAACCAATGATGACACGGTGAGTCTTGCTCTCCTCGGTCTTCCTAAGAGCTGGCATAGCTACCAAGACTCGGTAAATGGAAGAGAGAAACTGCCAGATTGTGAACAACTTTGGTCGGATCTGATGCAGGAGGAGATAAGAAGAAATACCAGAGATGGTTCTTAATCCAAGGAGGATGAAGAAAATTGTGCCTTAGCGAGTAAGGCGAAGAAATGGAAGGAGAAGGATTCTCATCACAAATCGAGTTCTTCCCATGGTGGGAAGAAGTTTGACAAATCGAAAGTGCGATGCTTTCATTGTCATGAGGTGGGCCATTATGCAACAAATTGTCCATAAAAGAAATCCAAGAAGGGACCCTTGGAAGGATCAGAAGGTGAGGCACTGGCCTCACAGCTCGAGTTGGATTTCACCCTCATCGCATGCATGGTTTCATCGATGATGGGATGCGGTTGGTTTCTTGACAGTGGAGCTTCATTCCACATGACTGGCGATAAGAGTTTGTTCAGTACCTTGGAGGAGAAAGACCTCTAGATACTCATAGTGATGGGTAATGAGGAAAAGTATAGTGTCTCAAGTGTAGGTACAATTGTTTTTCAGAGGGAGCATGGAGCTCGCATTACCTTGACAGATGTGAAGTATGTGCCTGGACTGAAGAAAAACTTGGTATTGATCGCAATGCTGGAAGACAAAGGCTATGATGTAGTCTTCAGTAAGGGAAAGGTTTTCCTTAGACACATCACCACGAGACAGGTGAAGCAGATCGGTTCACAAGTTAAGAACCTGTATGCTTTTGAGGTTCAAGATGCATGCAAAGCCTTGAGGAGCAAGGCAACTGTTGGAGACTTGGTGGTTGAGAGGGAGAGTACATTACCTCTCAACATGCAGCACCATAAGAAGTCTCAGACAATTGTGGAGGAGCCACAATTGGCGAAGCAGCTTCAGGAGGTTGTGGAGCAGCCACAACTAGAGAAGCCGAGAGGAGACTGAGTGGAGGCATCCACTCATGCAGAGACCTCAAGTAGGGGGAAATTTCGAGCCAAGTGGGCAAAGGGATCACATGCATCCATACCTCTAAGTGGGAGGCGGGGTGATGTGGAGTGACAGTCTCAAGAAGGCTGGAATAGGGGCAGGATCATTGAGGTACCCAACCTCTTTGATTAGACCTTGCTACGGCAGCCCTGACGAGAAGTAGCAGGACTGGCTAAGTGGGTAGAGACAGATGCGGATGTAGCGGCAAAGGAAGCTTTAGCATCAGAGGATGTTTCTAGCCCAACAAGGAGATCAGTTGGGAGATCAGTGACTTACTTCTCAGTAACTGAGTTGTAGTGCAGCAGTGGGTAGCACGATGCAACATGATGAGAGGAGGTGTAGTGCGAATGCAGTGCTGGGAAATAGGACCAACAACAACACGAATGCAACAGCAAGAATCAGTTTGATTGATGTAATCAAAGATCAAAGTGACAGAGGCTAGAGCAGTCAGATACTAAAGAGCACAGAGGTGCAGAGTTTTTAGTCGACAAAGGTAATAGCAGTCAGAGACTTTGATGACAGAGGCATCATTCTGATTCAGGTTGGATATTTTTTTTTGTTTCTAGAGTTGCAAGAGCAACAACACTAGGGAGAAGTGTTGCATGCAGAACATTCCAAAGGTTGAGGATCGGGTTCGAGTTGAATGTCTTTCTTATTGAGAGGGAGTGTTGAAAATAGCAACAAGAAATGCTAAAAATAGAAATGTTATAAATAACATTGCTATAAATAGCATCTCAGATACCAGCGTTGGAAATAGCAACAAGGAATGATAAAATAGAAATGCTAAAATAGCATTGCTATAAATATCATTTCGGGATACATTCCAATTTTAGTTAGTCCCTGAACTAAAATTAAGAATCAAAATTCGAATTTGATCTTAGGAGCTATTTGAAAAATAATTAATTAATTCATCTTGAGTTAATTAGTTGGAGAAAATCAAACATGAAGTCTATGTTAAGACATGCAACAATTTTCCCTTTGTTTGAGGGAGTTATCCCTTAATTAAAGTGATCAGGATGAGTTATACTTTGAGTTGTAATTAGTTAGCTCAGTTAACTTAGTTAAGTTTAGTTAGATTAGCTCCAACAGTTTGTGGAACTGATTGTGAGTTCAGTTAGTTAATGCATGCATGCATGTAACCACTGTGTGGAGCGATAAAAAGGGTCTTTTTAACACCTAATTACCTCACATTAATTGTCAACCCAGGGACGACTTTTTATTTCAAGAGTGTACTCTGTCTGAGGCGGCTATTTACTTAAGAGCAATGTTTTGCAATATAGTGCTTAAAACCCACAAGTAAATAAATGCTTGAAACAAAATCTAATTGGAACAGCAAGAAACGAAGATGTTCTAAA
>APFE031066282.1:0-25061 GCA_000404065.3 Pinus taeda
TAAATCATAAATGATATTTAAAAATATACAAGAAAATAAATAAAAATAATAAAAATAGTAATAACTACACTAAAGCTCAAAATAAGAATAAATAGTAAAAAAACAAAGAAAGCAATAAAAAGAATTAGTAAAGCTATCAAAAAGAAGAAAATAAAACAAGAAAGCTAAAAATCAAAAGAAAAGTAAAGAAATAAAACAAGAAGGCTAAAAATCAAGTTGCATGTAGACACATGGAGTGTGTGCATGTGGTTTCCCATCCAATGTTGTATTAATGTTTAGTTCAGTAAATTAATATGATTTATGGTGAAGTAATATTAATATGATATATATGTCATAAAATTTATGAATCAAGCATAAAAATATTCCACACCATAAATAAAAGACACTTCCACCCGACCCAGAACCAGATCGGATGATGGGGAAGGTCATTCCTCCCCAACGCAAAAAAAATAATCATTTTATTAATTATATGGTCTTCCTGCAAGCGCACACGCGAAGGCAACACCATTTCAAATCCCTTAAATTACAATACAATTAGGCGTAAAATTGCCTTCCTAAGATAGAAAATTGTAAACTCGTCGAGAAACCTGCCCATACTGATCAACCTCATATTGTGATTTGAAACATTCAGACACCTGCAATCTTGCGATATACACTTACAAATTTACAGACAACTCCATTGTTAGGCTTGTTATATAGCTTCGTATATAGCTTTGCCGCCCACTAATGAAAAATTTCATTATTTGAAATGCTACAGTCGTTCTCATATTCAACCATAGAATGTTCCAAGATGTTATGAGCTCGTTCAGCCGCACCTCCGGTGTCCAAAATCTGAAAAAGCAAAGTGGTACTAGACCCGCAGAATTAACAGACAATGAGATGAGTGTACCCCATGAGGCACCGAAGATGAGAGGCATTCTTGCATTCTATCATTCTAAGATTCTATCTTTCATTCTCTTGGGAGAATGGTATACTAATACTTAGGAGCACTGGCAGTAGTCATTGATTGAGGGCTCGGGGGTGGCCAATTGTAGCAGAATCCTGCACAATTGAGCCTACGGTTGGGAGGAGAGTTGTCCCCAAAACCCTGTTGCGGTAAGCCTACTTCTACCACAGGTAAGCCCAGGTAAGCACTCTTCATAGTTTAAATTTAACGTTAATAAGTTAATTGATGTTATTACTATATTAATAATTTTAATTCATGTTACTACTATATTGATTATTTGTTTTATGTTTTATGTTTTACTATATTGTAACACTATTTTGTAACTCTATTATACTAATCATTATCATTATTTAATTCATGTTATTACTATATTCATAATTTTAATTCATGTTTTTTTTTTTCTCGGTAAAAGACTATCTAGGCATTTGTATTATATTTACAGTGAAATTTTACATCAGTTAAACATGCTGAGCATGGAGAGCTCCCATACGGGTGCAGTGTCTACAAAATTCCAGCTTTCTAAGGCTCCCTCGCAGGGGCAGCATCAGCTGGTTTACCATAACCTTTTTCAGAATTGACATCGTCTTGCCAGAGAGGCTTAACAGACAAAAAACAGAAGTACTAAGGTGCAGCATTACGCTAATTAGACTCATGATTGCTCACGCAGGGGCGACTTACTGAACTTGACTGTAAATTGTGGCTGCTAGGCAGCGAAAACTGATTCCACATGGACTCAATATAATCAAAATGCAAAATTGGATTACCCGGCATTGCTTCATTCCTGGGTATGGGCGGAGGGTGGACGAAGGCCTGCAAGATGTGCCTCAGCCTCCTCACAGAGACTCTTGTCCTCCACGACGCGTGCCCAGCCTTGTCCTTCTTCCACGCCTTCCCATCTCGCCCTCCATGATTCCTCGGTGAAGCCTAGAGGAGTTGGCCCCAGAGATGGCGTGTAAACTTGCATAGGCTCCTTCCCCTTGCCTCCTGCTTCTGGCCCTGGTTGCGCCTCTGATACTTCCCCTTCCTCTCCGCCTGGTGGCAAAGGTGGCGGCGCGGTTGGCCCTGTTTGCGCCTCTGATGCTTCCCCTTCCTCTCCGCCTGGTGGCAATGGTGGTGGCGCGACCACGCCGTCCGCTTCTTTGGGCAATTTTGTGAACAGGATTGAGATGTGGGCGCTGATGCCCGCATTCTCCAAGGTGCTGCCCAAAGAGAAAACGACAGAGCCAAAGGCAGGAAGCCCCGTCTCTCCCACACTTGCATTGCCGACCTCCACGAACTGTCGAGCTTGCAATGGTGTTGCTGTTACCCTCCTGTGGCAGTAGCAGCAGCAGCAATGATGATGTCCCTCTCCTGCTGGGCTCCGAGAGGATGCTCCTCTTCCTCGACCTCTCCTACTCGGCTGACGCTCCCGAGTTCTTGCCATGGTGCCACCCAATTCCAAGACCTCTGCCAACTGAAAGAAGACCCCGCGGTGCTCTGTGGGCGAATTCGAGAGCAGGGATGCCTCCAAGGCTGAAACACCAGGTTTATTATGAGTTCGTGGGCAGGGTCTCCGCGCTGAGGGCCATCAACCACTGCTACTTCAGCGTTCCTCCACAGGCTAGGCTTAACCTGATCGTCGAGTGTCCCTCCTGACCAGTTTCCCCTGCCCCTGCTGCAATTCTCGCTCCGTCCAGGAATGAAATGGCCCTCCGCCATCCTGCGATTGTATGGGCAATACATGGTTACGGATCGATCCCATATTAATGGCGCTCTGTGTTTCCTAACTGCTTCTCTGCTCGGCATTGAATGCCTGGAGCTCCAACGAACCTCTTCTATACCTTGACGGCGCATGTCCATTAACATTTGTCACGGGCACGAGGCGACGCATGCTCAGCATGTGCCTCGTCCTTTTGGGTCGAGCCCTCACCCGCATCCGGGAAATAATTTTAATTCATGTTACTACTATATTGTCTATTTGTTTTATGTTTTATGTTTTATGTTTTACTGTTATGTTACAATATTTTGTAACACTATTATACTAATATTTATCATTAATTAATTCATGTTATTACTATATTGTTTGTTTGTTTTATCTTTTATGTTTTACTATTTTGTAACACTATTTTGTAAAGCTATTATACTAATCATCATCATTATTTAATTCATGTTATTACTATATTAATAATTTTAATTCATATTATTACTATATTAATAATTTTGATTCACATTATTACTATATTGTTTGTTTGTTTTAGGTTTTATGTTTTACTATTTCTAACACTATTACAATAATCATTATCATTATTTAATTCATGTTATTACTTTATTAATAATTTTAATTCATGTTATTACAATATTGTTTGTTTGTTTTATGTTTTATGTTTTATGTTCTAGTATTTTGTAACACTATTTTGTAATGTTATTATACTAATCATTATCATTATTTAATTCATGTTATTACTATATTAATAATTTCAATTCGTGCTTTTACTATATTAATAATTTTAATTCATGTTATTAATATATTGCTTGTTTGTTTTATGTTTTATGTTTTACTATTTTGTAACACTGTTATACTAATCATCATCATTATCTAATTCATGTTATCACTACCTTAATAATTTTAATTCATGTTATTACTATATTGTTTGTTTTTTTATGTATTATTATTTTGTAACACTATTATCCTAATGACTATAATTATTTAATTCATGTTATTACTATATTGTTTGGTTGTTTTACATTTTACTATTTTGTAACACTATTATACTAATCATTATCATTATTTAATTCATGTTATTACTATATTTATAATTTTAATTCATGTTATTACTATATTAATAATTTCAATTCATGTTATTACTATCTTGTTTTATTTGTTTTATGTTTTATATTTTACCTTTTTGTAACACTATTTTGTAACACTTTTATACTAATCGTTATCATTATTTAATTCAAGTGACTACTATATTAATAATTTTAATTCATGTTACAAAAAGAAACTGGGGAAAACAGTTACAAAGTGCTAACAAACTGACATTAGACCCAGATATAGACTGATAGAAAGAGAGAAATACATCAGAAACATATAAGTAGAGTTTATGTGCAGACATCCGGTAAGACGACGGACACTTCCTTAGAGGGAAGCCAAAACCTGAGACTGACGAAGCCGAGCCAAACCAAGAGAGAAATGCCTGGAGTTATCCATCTGAGCAAAACCCAGGGACCAAAAGGAGGAGTGCCATCACATCTGTCAATCAGCTTCCGCGTCCTCCCCATGAGTCTTTCAACATCCCGACATGTGCTACAATTCTAAGATTCGCATTGCCATCTGTGGCATTGGAAGGGTTCGCCTGGCCGAGGTTGGTGGTGCCTATGTCCCTTTCCATATCAATTGGGCCACTGTCATCTAGGGGAGGGATACTTATTGGCTGAATATGCTGCTGACTAAGCTCTCCCACTTGCCTAATTTCCTGATCTCCCTCATCCATGGAGTGCTCACTGTTGTGAGAAGGGTTGGGCGCAATGTAAGACAGAGGGGAGATTTGATTTTCTTCTTCCGAAAGAATAATAGTAATGTGAGCAGTAATCAATGGCCTGTTCAAGTTACTCTGAAATTTCAAATGCATTGTTTGGAAAGCACTTTTAGGAACAGGCTTGCGACCAGGGCTCGATGGAGGCAAATCCTCTCTAGAGTAGGTGACATTAATCATTTTACTATTTTGTAACACTATTATACTAATCATTATCATTATTTAATTCATATTATTACTATATTGTTTGTTTGTGTTATGTTTTATGTTTTACTATTTTGTAACGCTATTTTGTAACACTATTATACTAATCATTATCATTATTTAATTCATCTTATTACTACATTGTTTGTTTGTTTTATGTTTTATGTTTTACTATTTTGTAACACTACTATACTAATCATTATTTTATTTAATTCATGTTATTACTATATTGTTTGTCTGTTTTTTGTTTTATGTTGTACTATATTGTAACACTATTATATTAATCATTATAATTATTTAATTCATTTTATTACAATATTAATAATTTTAATTCATGTTCCTACTATATTGTTTTCTTCTTTTATGTTTTATGTTTTACTATTTTGTAACATTGTTATACGAATCATTATCATTATTTAATTCATGCTATTACTATATTGTTTGTTTGTTTTATGTTATACTATTTTTTAACCATATTTTGTAAGATTATTATACTAATAATTATAACTATTTAATTCATGTTCTTACTATATTAATAATTTTAATTTGTGTTATTACTATATCAATAATTTTAATTCATGTTATTACTATATTGTGTGTTTGTTTTATGTTTTATGTTTTACTATATTGTAAGACTATCATACTAACCATTATAATTATTAATTCATGTTATTACTGTATTGTTTGTTTGTTTTATGTTTATGTTTTAGTATTTTGTAACAATATTATACTAATAATTATCATTATTTAATTCATGTTATTTATTAATAATCTTAATTCACGTTATTACAATATTTATCTTTTTAAGTTTTATGCTTTACTATTTTGTAACACTATTATAATAATCACTATCGTTATTTAATTTATTTTATTACTATATTAATAATTTTAATTCATATTATTACTATATTGTTTGGTTTTTTTTTCTGTTTTATATTTTACTATTTCTAACAATATTATACTAATCATTGTGATTATTTAATTCATGTTATTACTATATTGTTTATTTGTTTTATGTTTTATGTTTTACTATTTGGTATCACTATTATACTAATCATTATCATTACTTAATTCATGTTATTACTATATTGTTTGTTTGTTTTATGTTTTATGTTTTACTATTTTGTGTCACTATTACACTAATCATTATTATTATTTAATAATGGTTATTACTGTATTGTTTGTTTCTTTTTATGTTTTATGTTTTACTATTTTCTAACAGTATTATAACAATCATTATCATTATTTAATTGATGTTATTTCTATATTAATAAGTTCAATTCATGTTAATACTCTATTGTTTGTTTGTTTTATGTTTTATGTTTTAGTATTTTTGTAACACTATTTATGTTTTATTTTTTACTATATTGTAACACTATTTATGTGTTATTTTTTACTATTTTTTACTAATTCTTATAATTATTTAATTCATCTTATTACTATATTAATAATTTTAATTCATGTTACTATTATATTGTTTGTTTTTTTTTTATGTTTATTGTTATGTTACACTATTTTGTAACACTATTATACTAATCATTATCATTTTTAAATTTATGTTATTACTATATTAATAATTTTAATTCATGTTATTGCTATATTGTTTGTTTGTTTGTTTGTTTTATCTTTTAGTATTTTGTAGCACAATTTTGTAACACTATTATACAAATCATTATCATTATTTAATTCATGTTATTACTGTATCAATGATTTTAACTCATGTTGTTACTATAATGTTTGTCTGTTTTATGTTTTACGTTCTACTAATTTGTAGCACTATTATACTAATCATTATCATTATCTAATTCATGTTATTACTATATTGTTTGCTTGTTTTAGGTTTTATGTTTTTATATTTTGTAACTCTATTACACTAAACATTATCATTACTTAATTCATTTTATTACTAAATTAATAATTGTAATTCATGTTATTACTATATTGTTTGTTTGTTTTATGTTTTATATTTTACTTTTTTTTTTAACACTAATATACTAATCATTATCTTTATTTAATTCATGTTATTACTATTATGTTTGTCTGTTTGTCTGTTTTATGTTTTACTATATTGTGCTTGACTCTATCAAAATCATTCGCTAAATCAAGCTTGACAACCATACCTTTTTCCTTGGGACTCATACTTAAGTGGATTGCCTCTTGGACCAGCATGTAGTCGTCCACTCTCTATCTCCCTTGAATGAATCCTCCTTGGCTTTCCAGAATGAGTTTGGGGAGGATGAGCTTAAGTCTATTAGCAATAAATTTAGTAATCAGTTTATAACCAATGTTACATAGCGATATCGAACGAAACCTATTGAAAGTATTTGCTCCTTTCTCTTTGGGAATGAGAGCAAGAAAAGCAGTGTTCATGCTTCCTCTGATTTTCTGGTAAGCTTGGGACTTGATAACCATTTTGTATAGACCCTTTTCCATAATCTGCTAGCAAGATTGGAGGAATCTGGCTGTAAAACCATCTGGTCCAAGGGCTTTGCCTGGGTCCATGTCAAAGAGGGGATCCTTGACTTCATTCTTAGTGACTTTAGCTTCAAGAAGGTGATTCAATTCAACAGTAATCAAGGAGGGAACCATGTCAATCATATCAGAGCTTTGGTCTAGATTTTTATCTTCGCTATATAGGATTTTAAAATGAAGGGAGGCAGCTTTTTTGATGCTTGCATTGTCTTTATGAGTAATAGTGCCATCTTTAATTTCGGAAATGGCATTGGTGCATTTCCTAGCTTGAGCTTGTTTATGGACGAAGGAAGAGTTTCTGTCCCCTACTTTAAGCCAAAGACTGCGTGACTTAAGTCTCCAGCACTCTTCTTCTGTTAGACAAGCCTTGTGGAAGTTTTGATGTAGCTGGGCTTCTTTGTCTAGAAATTCTTTGGTTATATCAGCTATTTCAGCTTGGAGGTGGTGACTTTCTAGACTGCGCTGAAGAATTTTTCTTTCATTTGCTGGATTGGGTAGAGTTTTGACCCAGCTTTTTAAAGCTGTTTTCACTCTTCTGAGCTTCTCCTCCCAAATAAAAAATGGGGATCCTTTTACTAGCTGCCTCTATATGTCCTTAACTAAATGCATGAAGTTTGATTCATTAGTCCAAAGCGGGCTTAATCTGAAGGGGATTGGACCAAGGTCAAGCTGAAACACCAGTTCCAGCTTGATGGGTTTATGATCTGAAGTGCTGCAAGGGAGAATGTGAACTCTAGCTTCTAATCCAAGCATAAGAAAAGAGCTTTGAATTAAGAATCTATCCAATCTAGCAGCAATATGGCTAGGACCAATTCTTTTGTTAGTCCAAGTGAACTTACCCGAGATTGGCTTGATGTCCAGGAGGTCCCAGTCCAACAAAAGGTCCTCTGCCCATTCCCTTGCCCGATCTCGAGCAATGCTGCCTCCTCTCTTGTCTATTGAAAGGAGAGTAAGATTGAGATCTCCTGCTATGATGATATTCTCCAGATTGACTAGATCTACTTGGGTTCCTATGGAGTCCCAGCAGGACTTCTTTTCCACAGCGTTCACAGGGATGTACATGTTGAAGAGGCTGATAATCTCTTTTGAGTCTAAGTGCAACAATTTTAAGAGAAACTACTGAGTATTGAGGGATTCAGAGATGAAAAAGAATTTGCTAGCATTCCAAAGAGTGCTCAGCCCTCCAGAAGCCCCTCGAGCTGAGATAACTTTCGCCTCACATTTTCTCCAAAGTTTCTTGCTTGCCTGAAGGAAGACAAAGTCTTCCAGTTTGGTCTCCTGGCTGAGAAGTATGTTAGGAGTTTTTGTTTTTATTAAACTTCTGATGCCTTCTTCTTTGATTCTGCTCCCCATACCTCTACAGTTCCAGGATACTATCTTCATCATTTATATTTCTAGTTGGCTCCCTTGGAGCCTTGCGGCTGGTTTCTCGCCAACTTTCCTTTTGATGCTAGGAGCTTCTCAAGAGTTGGCTAGCTACCTTGAAGCTTATCCTTGAAGGTTTCCTACTCTCTTTTTTCCCCGTCTGTTTTGTGGCCTCTTGTGGATCTCCTTATCAAAGCTTGGGATTCTCCTATTTCCCCTTCTTCCTCCAAGCACTCTAATTCATGCTCCTCTTCCTCTGTTGGGATAACGTTTCCTTTGGAGCTCTCAGCCATTGCCAAATCTATTGTTGTTACACCACTTTCAGCCATTGCCTCTGTTGCTGGAACACCACTTCTAGCTTGATCAACTCTATTTCCAGAACCTTTAGGAGCTTTAGAGGGAGGGGTTGATTTTTGTTTTTCTGGTTCCTGAGATTCCTCTATTTGCAATATTAGAGGGGAAAATTTGTTTTCTTGATCCTTTCTGGGAGGAGGTTTCTGAGGGGGGCGCCTATGGACCTCTTCCGTTTGGACTAGCATGCTTTTCGGATTTCCTGGTGCGCTTGAACTGATTCCAAGCTTCTTCTTTACCCTGTTCTGGTTCCACATTGGTTGGGCAACCTCTAGCGAAGTGTTCGTAGACATGACATTTTCGACATTCGAAAGGTAGCTGCTCGTAATCCAACTTCTGCAAATGGGACCAGGTTCCTACTTTGATTTTGATGGCTTCCAGGAGACCCACCTCTAGGTCTACTTCTACACATATATGAGCGCAATCATATTGACCTTTGTTGTTTTCCCTATCTATGAACTTCCCAGGGGAATTTCCGATGTGTTTCAGCGAGTCCCAGTTCCAAAAATAGACTAGAAGATTAGGAAGTCTGACCCAAACAGGGACAGCTGAAGTGACATCAACGACAGGGTCGAAAGCCAGGGTCCATCTGTTGAGGTACAAGCCCTAGGGCCTCATGAAATAGGGGCCATTCTGGAAGAACAGATCCTTTTCCTCCTTTGAGGTGAATTCGAAAAGGAAATACCCTCGACCTAAGAAGTAAGAGGTGACACTGCTCTTGATCAGAGGAGCCCAGTTCCTGTTTACTCAAGACTCAATGGTCTTAGGAGAAGGCCATAGATGAGCGAACTGACTGGCAAGAGCCCGTTCAGCCAAGGAGAGGGCAACCTGAATCGGGGTCTCTGGCGGTAGGGAAATTTCAGGAATGTCTTCGAGCCGCTTGACAAACTTGGCTGCTTCGCTCTTCCTCTTTTGTGGCGAGCCGACCAAGAGCCGAGAAAAATCTTCGGCAGAAGAAGGCATGCCAACCTGGGGTGAGCTTAGGGCCTCCATGAGGGCAAGCACGGCTTAAACTTCTCGCCCAGCAGAAGACGGGCGCTCTGAGCAACAGAAGCTCAAAGGGGAATGCTGAGATGGGGGGCAGACGGCCCAAAGCCTCATGTCGCAGAGCAGCAGGGGTGCAGAGGAACCAAAATGTAGGTAGGGTATGGCTGCTCCAAAGCACGCGCTAGGGTATGGCTGATTAGTGTAATAATGTCACGAGAAAACACTATTTTGTGACATTATTACACTAATCATTATTGTTATTTAATTCTTGTTATTACTATATTAATAATTTTAATTCATGTTATTACTATATTAATAATTTAATTCATGTTATTGCTATATTAATAATAATGTCACAAAAACACACTATTTTGTGACATTATTACACTAATCATTATCGTTATTTAATTCTTGTTATTACTATATTAATAATTTTGATTCATGTTATAACTATATTAATAATTTCAATTCATGTTATTACTATATTGTTTGTTTGTTTTATGTTTTATGTTTTACTATATTGTAACACTATTATACTAATCAATATATTATTAATTCATGTTATTACTATATTATTTGTTTGTTTTATGTTTTATGCTTTACTATTCTCCAACACTATTTTATAACACTATTATACTAATCATTATCATTATTTAATTCATGTTATTACTATATTAATAGTATTATTTCATGTTATTACTATATTGTTTGTTTGTTTTATGTTTTATGTTTTAATATATTGTAACACTATTATACTAATCATTATAATTATTTAAGTCATGTTATTACTATATTGTTCGTTTGTTTTATGTTTTATGTTTTACTATTTTGTAACACTATTATAGTAATCATTATCATTATTTAACCCATGTTATTACTATGTTATTTGTTTAATGTTTAATGTTTTATTATTTTGTAACACTATTATACTAATCACTACCATTATTTAATTCATGTTATTACTATATTAATAATTTTAATTGATGTCCGCATGGGGTAGCTCAAGTGGCAATGGCCGTGGAAATGAAGTCTCACCAAACCGGAAGTATTGGGTTCAAATCTTGCGCTACCCTTCCCCCGTAATAGGGTGTGTAATGGACATGAAAATAAGAGAGTCCTACCAAAGCTTACAAAAAAAAAAAAAAAAAATTGATGTTATTGCTATATTGTTAGTTTGTTTTATGTTTTATGTTTTACTATATTGTAACACTATTATACTAATGATTATCATTAATTTAATCATGTTATTACTATATTGTTTTGTTTGTTTTATGTTTTACTATATTATAACACCATTTTGTAGAACTATTATACTAATCATTATAATTATTAATTCATGTTATTACTATATTGTTTGTTTGCTTTATGTTTTATGTTTTACTATATTGTAACATTGTTTTGGAACACCATTATACTAATCATTATCATAAATTAATTCATGTTATCACAACGTAAATAATTTTAAATCACGTTGTTATTATATTCTTTGTTTGTTTTATGTTTTATGTTTTACTATTTTCTAATACTATTATACTAATAATTATCATTACTTAATTCATGTTATTATTATATTAATAATTTTAATTCATGTTATTACTGTATTGTTTGTTTGTTTTATGTTTTATTATATTGTAACGCTATTTTGTAACACTATTATTGACACCTAATCCTCGCGATTGGGTGATTTATGTAAATAGTTAAATTAGGAATGTGAACAATCATCAGAAGATGAACTGAGCAGTCACACCCTTTTGTATATAACAATTGGCTAGCTAACCCTTTTGTATATAACAATAGCCTAGCTAATGAAATGAATCAAATCAGTTTTACTTCCTATTGGACAGTTACTGCCTGGCCTGACATGCTATCAGAGCCAGTTCTCAAAATAGTTGTAACTCCGTTCATTTTTTTTGCTACTGTGGGTTTTACGTTGGTGCATTGTCCTGACCTGAGCACTGTCCTGACCTGAGCACTATCCTGACTGAGCGTTGTCATAAAAAAATAAAGCATTCCTACTTCTGTTGTCCTCAATGCCTCTGTCCTCTGAAATATCTCTTGAATGTTTGAATGTTTGAATGTTACTCCCCCTTGATGTGCAGGTCTGACCCATCTGCATTTTTAACGCTACGTTGCTCTGATCCGAGGATTCTTGTCAAATAATTCTTTTGATTGTTATCCTCATCGTTAGTAGTGGCTATAGCTTACGCTACATCCTGAACAAACCAATACGCCCTTTATTTCGATTAAAGATTGAATGTAGAGAAGGCATCCTTATCCATTAATTTTTCTTAAATTCCGTAGGGTCCCCTCAGCGCGAAGTAAACGACATATTTGAAGGTAGGGCAAGCATCTCTATCCATTACTTTTTCCTCCATGCCAACCACATATTTTTCCTTTTCTGGTTTTCATGCCATACAGAAAGTATACTGGAAGCGTCAGCTAGAGGTTTTATATTTTTATAAATTTTCGCCGAATTTCAAAAAATGTGTTTGTTCACTAGATCGTGGGAGCTTTTTGGTAGTCAATTAAAACTGGTCCGTGCTGAGATTGTACGTTTTTTGCGTTGAACGATCATTGTTTCAAGTGTTGGATGCGCGAAGGCTAGTTGTCTGAAATGATTTTTATTTTAAAATCACTTGTGCATGAAAAGTTACACTGACATTTTACATGTGCTAAAGTTTTTAATGTTGTGATGAAGTTTTTTTAACGCTGGATGCCACTGGTGAGATTCAGAAGAAGCTTGAAATAAAATATAGTAGAAGATTTAAAAAAAAAAAAACTTCATTTTTTCATAATATTTCCATTATAGTGCAGTTTTTCTTTAACACCATAAGTGAAAATATTTTATATATTAGCAGTAGAAGTATTTTTAGAGCTCTTGAATTTTACAATTCATTCAATCATATCTATGGTGGGAATAGTTCTCACTGGCAAGGAGAACTATCCTGAATGGTCCCGAATGATAAAACACACCCTCATCTTCAATGAGTTGTGGAAGGGAGTGTGTGTCGGAGAAGGAGAAAATGACCGAGTACAGCCTACCTATGACAAAGAGCTCATCATTTGGGGAAACAAGAACAATAAAGCTTATGCATTAATCGCAACATATGTAAATGAAGAGTTGAGTCACCATATTTTGTCATATTCACCTTCCTTTGAAGCCCTACAAAATCTGAAAGAGCTTTATCTCACATTCTGCACTTGAAGTTGTCCAACTCATGATTAAAATCTTCACTCTTGAATTGCAAAATAATGATCCTCTTGCTCTTGCATCTAAAGTAAAGTCTATAATGCATGATATCAAATCCACTAAGGTTGAGCTAGATATCCCTCTTATTGCTTTTCTCAAGGCACTTTATCCTACTTACTCCAATTATCTTCAGTCTTTGCAAGCAAATGGAAATCTCAAAGATATAACCTTTGACTCTCTTGTGAAAATGTTTGCTGAAAGAGAGAAAGCTTTTGGAAAGAATACAACCCCTGAGTCTTCTGGAGAGACTATGTGCATTGCTCATAAAGAAAAACATCCTGCTCAAGATTCTACAAGAGAAAGAGGTGGACGAAGAGGAAGAGGAAGATATTTCAGAGGCAGGGAGGGCAGACATTCTCAAGGAGAAAAGGAATTGCAAAATAAATGGATGACATGATGCCTCTACATGCAAGCTACCATGGGACAAAATTGAGCAGAAAAGAAACCAACAGAAAGGTAAAACTGATGATACAGACAAAGGTAAAGTACCTGAATCTACTCACTATGTTGAGGCACAATGTAACATTGGAGTAAATGAAGATTTGTTTAATGCTTCACTTGCTTCCTGGAAAAATGATTGGTTGCTTGATTTAGGAGCAACCTGTCACATGACTCATAGAAAAGATTTTTTTGAAGATTTCACTGACAATGTTGATGGAGCAGTATACTTTGCAGATCAGTTAAAAATCAAGCCATCAGGGCTTGGCACAATCAGGCTTAAACTGCCTGGTCTTCCAGACTTTCTTCTGGATCATGTTCTATATCTCCCACAGCTCAAGAGAAACTTGTTGTCCGTGGTCCACATCCACCAACAAGGTAACTCCATTCATATGTTTGATGGCAAGCTTGAGGTAAGAAAAGCATCTGATCACTCACTTGTCATGAGGGGAATAGAAGAAGAAAGGCTTCTCAAACTGCAAGGAACATCTGCTCATGCACAACATTTCTCATACAATTCTCATCATGAAGAAGGTACACTTCCATCAAGTTTATTATGGCATCCTAGATTTGGACATTTGAACTATGACAGTCTCCGCTTATTGAAGAAAAATGGTGTTGCTGGTTTGCCTACAATTCCTAGAAAACTTAAGCAATGTGATGCTTGCATTCTAGGAAAGCATAGCAAACACTCTTTTCATGACTCACATTCAAGAGCACATAAGAAGCTTGAACTTATTCATTCAGATTTATGTGGTCCAATGCCTGTTCCTTCTGCAAATGGAAATAAATATATCATGACATTTATTGATGACTACACTAGAATGTGTTGGGTTTATTTATTGAAGAACAAATCTGATGCTTTCCTAACATTCAAGAATTTTCATAAATGGATTGAAAATGATGCACAATCTCATATTGGGTCTATTCGCACTGATAATGGAAAAGAATATACATCAAATGAATTTGAACACTATCTTCGCCAACATGGGATTAAACATCAAACAATTGTGCCTTATAATTCCCAACAGAATGGTGTAGCTGAAAGAATGAATAGAACAATTTTGAATATGGTACGATCCATGCTCTTCTTCAAAAATGTAAAGATAATGTTTTGGGCTGATGTTGTTCTATGTGCTGCATATATAAAGAATAGATGTCCATCTAATGCTATAAGAAATAAGACTGCTTATGAATTGTGGTATGGACATGTTCCTTCGATAAAACATCTCAGGATCTTTGGTTCCACCTGTTATGCTTTGATACCAAAGGTACATAGAAACAAACTTGGTGCTAGAAGTCGTAAGTGTATCTTCCTGGGGTATTCAAATACCTCCAAAGCGTACCGCCTCTATGATGAAGTAAATAAAAAGTTTGTTATATCTAGAGATGTAATTTTTCTTGAATCATCCAAATCTGACAATGTTGTTGAGCGGCAACTTGATTGCTTTGATAGATTCCCAAAAACGAAATCATTTCAAGAATTTGATAATCAGATTCCACATATTGAAGGGGGGATTCCTATACTAGATCAACATGTGGAATCTTCTTCTGAAAAATACTCTCCCCCGACTGAAACTCCAACAACGGATGATGCTTTAAGTGATGTACTTGATAGAATTGGGAGACTCAATCTTGATTCAGTCCCAACTCAATCAACAGAGCAGCCTGGACCATCTCAGAAAGGTCCCCCAAAGTGGCTGACAAAGACACTTGAAAGTGTTCATCCTGATGAAATTGGAAAAACAGGAACCAGAAATTCAAACCGACAAAATGGAGGTGATGTAGATGACTCTAATTCACCTATTGATATGGATGTTTCTTATGATTGTGAATTGAACTTGTCTACAGATTTTGAACCAACTTCCTTTAAAGAAGCTGCTTCTCATGATGAATGGAAAGAAGCGATGCAAAAGGAGTATGATGCCCTCATAAAGAACGGCACTTGGAAGCTGGTTGATCCTCCATTTGGAACCAAACCAATTGGCTGCAAATGGGTCTACAAGAACAAGTACAAAGCTGATGGCTCACTTGACAAGCACAAAGCTAGGCTTGTGGCAAAAGGTTTTGCACAGAAGGAAGGGGTCGATTATGAGGAAACTTTTGCTCCCACAGCAAAATGGGCCACCATCCGGACACTCTTTGCACTAGCAGCTCAGAACGGTTGGAAAGTCCATCAAATGGATGTAAAAATTGCCTTCTTGAATGGAGATCTAAAAGAAATGTTTTTATGTCCCAGCCTGAAGGATTTGCTGTGAAAGGACATGAACATAAAGTATGCAAACTTGTGAAGTCCTTGTATGGCCTCAAACAAGCACCACGAGCCTGGTATGAAAAACTAACTGAGCATCTTCTGAAACTCAACTTCAATCATTTTGATCTTGATGATGCAACTTTATTTGTCAAGAAAGTTGGCAAAACAGTTGTATATCTTGTGGTATATGTAGGTGATCTTTTAATGACAGGGAACAATGAAAGCTACATTGCATCCATAAAGAAGGAATTGGGGAAAAGTTTTGAAATGACTGATTTGGGCTATGTTCATTACTATCTTGGCATTGAAGTAATCCAACATCCGAAGTCCATATTTCTTTTTCAAAAGAAATACATTGGAGATCTATTGAACAGGTTTGTCATGACAAAGTGCAATCCTCTTACTACTCCAATGGAACAAAACTTAAAGATCACATCTATTGAAGGAAAAGAATTTGAGGATGCAACAAAGTATAGACAACTTGTAGGAAGTCTCAACTACCTAACTACTACTATACCAGACATTTTGTTTTCTGTTGGAATCCTCTCCAGGTTTATGCAAAAGCCTTGTGAGGGACATTGGTCTGCTGCAAAAAGAGTTCTAAGGTACTTGAAGGGAACTCAAGACTTTGGAATTAAGTATACATAGGTGGGCGACTTCAGCTTGATTGGATACTCTGATTCAGACTTCGATGGAGACAAAGAAACTGGGGTATCTACTTCAGGATATGCTATGAGTCTTGGATCAGAAGCTGTCTCCTGGAGATCACCCAAACAATCAGTTCCAATAGATTCCACATCAGAAGAAGAATATGTGGCAGCAGCTGAAGCAACAAAAGAAATTGTGTGGCTAAGGAAAATTCTTGAAGATTTGCAGGTAAAACAAGTACAATAAACTCCACTCATGATTGAAAATACCTCTGCAATAAAGTTGGCCAAGACCCAAAAGTTCCATTGATCGAACGAAGCACAAATCAATACTAAATATCATCTGATTCGACCATTTTCATGTTGAGGCCAAAACAATCCATCTCCATCATTGTTCCACAAATGAGCAAATTGCAGACATCTTCACCAAAGCGCTTAGAAGTGAAAAGCTTGAACGATTCTAAATGATGCTTGGGCTCACCAACATCCCTTCAAATTAAGGGGGGGAATGTTGACACCTAATCCTTGTGATTGGGTGAATATATGTAAATAGATAAATAAGTAATATGAACACTCATCGGGAGATGAACTGAACAGTCTCTCCCTCATGTATATAATGAAGACCTACTTGATGGAATAATACATACAAATCATTTTTTCCTTGAGGAGTTACTGCCTAGCCTGACATTTTTTATATGTGGAACCAATAATAGTTGGGCAGACCCAAAGATGGTGGGTGGACCTACCCATGGTTTTGCACATCGTTTTCATGCATGGTTTTGGGCATGATGGATTTTTACCATGACATTTTGTAGATCCGGTCAAGGGGACTACAATTGGAGTTTATGAATGCTTCGACATGTATATATATATGTATTTTAACATTGAAAAGAATATAATGAAAAATATATATGGTTTTCCTAGTTTGGGTTTGAGGAGAAAATATCTATGTATATTTTATGTTCTTTCCATTGTATATTTCTTCTATTTTAAAAATCCATTTGCAAGTGATTTCTGTATAGGGTTAAAACCTATAGGTTGACACAAATTGACGAAATGCCACTACAGCCCCAAGTTATGATTGAGCCTTTTGAAAATTGTTGTCTTGATTTTATAGGGCATATCAACCCACCATTAACGCAAAAGTCATAAATTTTATTATGTATCGACTATGTAACCAAGTAGGTTGAAGCTAAATCTTTACCAATGGTGATAGAACAAGTAGTGGTTTATTTCTTATATCAAGAAATTTTTATTCGATTCAAAGTACTGTGAGAGATTGTCATTGATCAAGGGACTCAATTTGCTTCTATGCTGGTCCAATCTATCACTAAGAAGTTTAAAATCAAGCATCAAATGTCCACTCCATACCACCCACAAGAGAATGGGTAGGTGGAAGTCACCAAAACAATTCTCGAAGCCATCCTAACAAAGACAATCCAACATCATCATAAAGATTGGGCTGAAAAGTTTATAGAAGCTCTGTGGGCCTATAGAGTTACTTATAATAACACTACTAGTTTTACACCATATGAATTGGTATATGGTAAGAAGACAATCCTTCCCGTTGAATTTGAAATTAAAACATTAAGGACAACTCTTCAAGCTAGGATGGACCTCTCTAATGCTCAACGACATCGACTAGACCACCTTAATGAATTTGATGACTTACGCGAAGATGTAGTCCAAAAAATGACTATTGTTCAACAATAGTGGGAAAAGTGGCATGATCAGTTCATTAAGAAGAAGAAATTCAAAGAAGGAGACTAGGCCTTTCCATTTGAGTCAAGACATAAATATTTCAAAGGGAAGTTTCATACCCGAAGGCTAGGGCCATACAAGATTGAAATTGTATTTGATAATGGATATGTAAGGCTTCATACTATGAATGATGCTCAAACACCATTAATGGCCAATGCACATCGGTTGAAATTATACTAGAAGCCTAAATCCAAAGAAGAATTCATCAAGGAATTGAAGGAGAATTTTGACTTAGAAGTTATAGAGGCATTGGCTAGTCCACCCTCTCTTATGACCTCAGGAATTTCTAGTCCTATTATTACAAAAATAAAAAGAGAAAATATTTGGTGGTGAAAACATAGTCCTGGGCACCTCTAGTACTTAGTGAGATTGGAAAACCAGTTTCTAGCCAAGCCACTAGGTAAATAAATTCTTCCTGTTGTGAATACCTTTTCAAGGCACAATAAGATAGAATTTCATTGGAAAACTAGGAAACTGGATGACAGAGTCTATTGAAAAAATAAGAGAGAAAAAAAGAAGAAAAGGAGGAAAAAAAAGAGAAAAAGAGAAAAAAAGAAAAAAGAAGAGAATAATATATGTCTAAATAAAATTCTTCTTTGGATATCCATGCCTATTTCTTGTAAAAGGCACTTTATGATATAAAAATTATTTTTCTTTTTAGGGAAAGCTATAGGTTCATATTCGAGAGCATGGGCCTACAATATTATGCAACCGCAATCTTATTATGATTCTACCGACCATTAGGTGTTCTCTTTCCCAATCTTTTGGTTTTTATTTTTAAATAAAGAGTCCAAGGTCACTAGAACAAATAACATGTTTACCCGAACATATTTTATTCTCCTAAACCCCTTATCCATATTAGCCTAAGATTTGCTTGAAGCTCGCACTATCTTAACCCTATTTCTTTATTATAAAAAAATCCTTAAGAATATGAAGGCTTCATTTTTATTCCAAGGTCTAAATATATAATTAAACCCATTTTCACACTAGCTCATCCTCGATCATCCCTTGCATTATACATCTAAAAAAAAAAAATCCTATAAACCTCTTTAACTAACCTATACATTCAATATCTGACCTTTTCCTAATACCTATCCTTTCTTGCTATGTGTGTGTGCGTTACTGTAATATTCCCAATTAGCTATGGCTAATTGGAATATTCGATTTTGTTCAATTTTTGCCTTCTATAGTTATTTGTAAATAAAAAGTAAGGAAGGGGGAACATAACTCACTTTAGAATAAAAAGTCACTTCCTAGGTAGCACAACGTTGTGACTTAAAGGGGAGCCAAGGGGGCCAAAAGGGGACACAGGAATGGAGCCCATGCAGACACATGGGGGAACTGCGTAGGAGGAAAAGAACACATGGCAAGAGGGGAATCACGCAGGAGGAAGTGAGCCTAGGGATTGTGAGAGGTAGAGGCTATAAAATAGATAGTAGCCCCCTCATTTTGGATCATTTAGTTATGTGCATTTGGAGTTAGTCATTTCGACTTCTGAGCACGCTGGCTGTTTAGTTAGTCTGCAACACTGTTTAGTGCATTGAGTGTCTCCGTTCGAAGATCTCACCCTTAGCCCCAGGGAATTCGCGTGCCTGCTCGGGCAAGGTATTTCCTTTGGTGTTTCAGCAATAGTTTCATCAACATTCCAGCAGCAGTTTTAGAAGCATTTTGGAGGACTGCGCAGCACTGGGAGAGGGACGCAGTTCTTTTTGGTTGTAGTGCTAGATTGGGGTTTTTCAGGTGGATTTACGTTGGAGATTGACTAGGGGTCTAGCTCTTGTCTCATTGGAGGAATTTTAGCAGGGTTTCAGGCAGGGTTTGGAGGGATTTTCTTCAGTGGTAGCGCAGGACATTGGGGAACTGCGCAGAATGCCAAGGGGGTGGTTTTCGGGGGACAGCCATTCTAGGAAAGTTTTATGGGTTTCTTGAGTAGAGCTTGAATCCAGAGTTTCAGCTTTTTCTGAGGAGGGGGCAACCCAAAATCATCATTTTTCCCTAGCAGCAGCAGCAACATCCACGCAGAGAGGCCATTCTTGTCATTCTGAGAAGTATTTCTTCATTTGCCTTGTGCAAGTCGAGGTGCCATTTTTCTGATCACCTCTTGTACTCATTTTATTGCTCAGTATAATAAAATGGCTTAGCATTTCTCGCTGCATTTCTTGTGTATCTGCCTATATTTCCAGGTTACATTATTAGATGTTGTTCCACTGTTATTTTATCACTTCTGGGTTATTATATAATTTGCACATATTTGGCTGGAGTTTTTGCTGGGGTTTGAGGAATATTCTAGGTTAGGAATATTAAAGTGGTATTAGAGCATAGATCTGGGTCAGCCTGTGGAGCTAGCAATCTATGACACCAGGGGAAAAACCCTACATTTGTTACAGAGGTAGGAGGTACAGAGACACTAGATGTAGGTTGGAGAATACCTACGGGGTGGGAGACTGTGTTCCTGTGGTGGACGCAGAATAGGAGGAGCCTGTGGTAGATGTAGAATAGAGAGAGCCAGTAGTGGACACAGAATAGATGTCCGACGAGGACGGGAAGAGATTTGTGGATATGCTCCTCAAATCAGTGCAGGATCTGTCAAGGTAGATTGAGGTGATGGGGCAGAGATTCGCGACAGTAGAGGCCAGATGAGAGCCCATGAGTTTTTCAGATTGGTGAGGGATCAGGTGCATCCCATCACTTGCCAGAGCAGCGTGATACTGCGCAGCAGGTGGCCTCACATGCCCCTACACGCTTTACCATGCCCACTTTCTTAGGAGCAAACACGGGGGTTGTAGCCCAGCAGGAAGAAGAGCCCGGACATATGGGCGATAGTACCAAGCCTATGGGTAGGAGTTCAAGGAAGCCCTCTCATTTAAAGACTTTGTTCAGCTCCAGCGGGATAGCAGACCCTGCGACCATCACAGAGGGTACCGGCATTACCATGATGGCAACACCCACTGTGTAGCGAGTAGATTCCACTTGCCTACGTTTGATGGCTCATCAAACAGTTCGACAAAGTCTTGGGTGGAGAAGCTGGACATTTATTACGAGCTTAACCAGATGTCAGAGGCATAGGCCATCAAGGTGGCAACATTGCATTTGGATGGCGAGGCCCAGGATTGGTGGTTTCATGGGATGGTTACACTCGGGCACTCTACAGTGATGAAATATGTGAAGTTTACTAGGATATTGATGGAGCAATTTTATCAGAGGATCCAGAGTAGCATTTCGTTGAGCTAACGAGCCTCAAACAGACAGGGAGCCCAGAGACCTACATTGCAGATTTCTTGAGGGTCTCTGTGATGGTGCCAGACCTATCCATGGCACAGAGGGCCTATATGTATGTTGAGGGGTTAGCAGAGCCACTTCGGGGTTCAGTCTGATCCACTAGACCAGCCACGCTCCAGGACGCTATCAGCAGGACCCGAGACTTACAAGATGTCTTACTGAGGACCTGGACACCTTACCCCCAAAGACAACCTTTTCAGTCTAAAGGGAAGGATGTGAGGATTCTACCCCCAAAGGGGAATCCAGGATGAGTGCAGATCGAGGACGATGTCAAGAGGGAGCTGAAGGAGAAGCGGTTGTGCTTCACATGTCAGGAGGCGTGGGCACCAGGGCATAGGTGTGTTGCTGGTAAAGCACATTTTATTGAGGTCTTCTCCGAGAGCAGTGGAGAAGAGGATGACGAGGATGATGTGGAGGCAGGAGATAACCATGCCATATAGGGACCTTTGCCACCTCCATCGCCAGCAGCAGGGGGTGCATCTTTTTCACCTACCGGAGGGGCCGTTGCAGCAATGCGAGGAGTTCCCAAGTATCTGATGCTATGCATACGAAGGATAGTACGTGGCCAACGGGTATCATTTTTGGTTGACAGTGGGGCAACCCACAACTTCATCGATGCACAGATGGTTGAGGAGAGAGGTATTCAGACAGAGAGCTTTGATGGGTTTTTAGTCTTGGTCCCAGGAGATCAGACCATGACGTGTGCTCGATATGTTCCAGAGCTTTCAGTGATGATGGGCACCTACACAATGACTGACCACTTTTTCATGGTCGACATCCCAGACACTAACATGATATTGGGTGTTCAATGGCTTATCACTCTAGGGAAGGTCACGATGGATTAGAAGACCCTAGAGATGGAGTGGGATGATGAGAAGACAGGGAGGCATGAGAATATACGGGGACAACACACATATCCACCTCAGACTGTGTCGGCTCATCGGATGGAGGCAGTCTTCCGGAAGGGAGACATAGAGTGGGCAGTGGAGCTGCGGGCATCAAAGGCAGGGACTACAGGGCAGACGGTACATCCAGAGATCCAGTCCATCCTTGACTGGTATACCATAGTGTTTGGAGAAATTCCACCAGGATAGCCACCGGATCAGGGGTTTGAGCACACTATCGAGCTTGAGTAGGGCATCCAGGCAGTGATCACCACCCCCTATAGGCACCCTAAGGCCTATTAGGATGAGATTGAGTGGGCTATCTAGGATTGGTTAGCACTTGGGCACATTTCTCTGAGCACGAGTCCTTTTGCTTCTTCTGTGGTGTTGGTGAAGAAGAAGGATGGTACATTGAGGATGTGCATTGACTACGGGGCCTTGAACAAGAAGACCCTGAAGAACAGGTACCCCATACCCAGGATCTATGAGTTGATGGACAAGTTGAGGGGAGCAAGATTCTTCTCAAAGATTGAATTGAGATCTAGGTACCATCAAATTCGCGTGAGGGAGTAGGATATTCCCAAGACCACCTTCAGGTGTCACTATGCGCACTTTGAGTTCTTGGTGATGCCTTTTGGGCTAACCAACGCCCCAGCTACATTTCAATCCTGTATGAATCACATCTTCTGTAGTCATTTGAGGAAGTTTGTGTTGGTGTTCTTCGATGATATTCTCATTTACAACAGGACTTGGGAGGAGCATCTCTAGCACATCGAGATCGTATTGTGTATCTTACAGGAGCAACAATTCTATGCCAAACTCTCCAAGTGTGAGTTTGGGTTTGATGGAGATGTTGTATCTGGGACACATCATAGGGGTGGACAGAGTGAGGGTCCACAAGGAGAAGATCAGGGCCATCAGGGAATGGCTAGAGTTGAGAAACGTGACGAAACTTCGAGGATTCATTGGCATTTGTACTTACTACTGGAAGTTTATCAAAGGTTTCTCACATCTTACTGCACCCCTGAAAGATTTGACGAAGAAGGGGGCATTCAGTTGGCCAGACATAGTGCAACGAGACTTTGACAAGCTCAAGGAGGTTATGAGCAGCTGCCCAGTGCTTGCGTTGCTAGATTTTATGCAGCCATTTGTCTTGGAGTGTGATGCGCCGGGAGAGGGGATCGGTGCAGTATTGATGCAGGGAGGTCACCCTATAGCATTTGAAAGCCGGAAGCTCCTTCCGCACTAGAGGTTGTATTCCATATACGACAAGGAGATGTTGGCTATCATGCATGCATTGGATAAGTACCAGCAGTATTTGGTAGGCAACAGGTTCAGGGTGAGGACTGATTACAACCGCCTCAAGTTCTTTTTGGAGCAGAAGCAACTACAGGAGAGGTAGCAGAAGTGGATCAGTAAGATCCAAACATATGACTTTGACATTGAGTATGTCAAGGGTAAGAACAACGTGGTAGCAGATGCTCTTTCACGTAGACCAGCCACGTTGTCTCTTATGAGCTTGGATACAGATTGGAGGGCTCGACTCTTAGTAGAGTACTCCAAGGACAGATTTGCATGTGAGGTTCTGGATGGGAAAGTGGCAGACGACAGGTACAGGGTGGTCGATGAGATCATCTATTACAGGGACTAGATCTTCTTGACTGAGGGGTCTTAACTCAAGAAGAAGGTACTCCAGGAATCTCACGATTCACCTTTGGCAGGACATCAGGGGTTTACCAAAACCTACAAGGCCATTAGAGAGAGGTTCTCATGGAAGGGCCTCAAGGAGTACATGCTCCAGCACATCTGGAAGTGTAATGTTTTCCAAAGGAACAAGGGATAGATGAGCCATCCCACGGGTTTATTACAACCTCTTCCCATTTTGGAGGGGAAATGGGAGAGAATTTTGATGGACTTCATCACAGGGTTGCCGATGGTACAGGGCAAGGATTGTATCTTTGTCGTCGTTGATCAACTGACAAAGTATGCACATTTCTTTTCCATATCCGCACACTATACAGCAGCACAGGTGGCCGAGTTGTTCTTGAGGGAGATCTTTAGGCTACATGGTCTTCCTAAGACCATCGTCAGTGACAGGGACAACCGTTTCATGGGCGGGTTTTGGCAGGAGCTTTTTCGATTGGTGGGGACAGAGTTGACACCAAGTACCAGCTATCACCCACAGACGGATGGGCAGATGGAGATAGTTAACAAGTGGCTAGAGGGCTACTTGCGTAACTATGTCAGTGGGCAGCAGCAAGCATGGCTGAAGTGGCTGCATCTGGGGGAGTACTGCTACAATACTTCACATCACATGTCCATTGGTATGTCACCATTCTATGCCTTATATGGGTATCATCCTTTATCTTTTGCTGATGTGATTTTTGGTGATAGCAAGGCTCCTAAAGCCAAGATTTAGATCCAAGAGAGTTAGGATATCCTCCGAGATCTCAAGGATAACATGGCTACAGCGCAAAACTAGCAGACATTGTATGCTGACAGGGGTCGGGTGGAGAGATAGTTCGAGGTAGGGGACATGGTCTACCTACGATTACAGCCATACTGATAGACATCGTAGAAGCAGAAGGGGGCTGAGAAGCTCAAGCCCCGCTTTTATGGGCCATACAGGGTGATACGCAGGATTGGACAGGTTGCATATGAGTTGGAGCTGCCCCAAGGCAGCAAGATTCATAACATTTTTCATGTAT
>APFE031066282.1:25071-35364 GCA_000404065.3 Pinus taeda
GGCTACTTGCGTAACTATGTCAGTGGGCAGCAGCAAGCATGGCTGAAGTGGCTGCATCTGGGGGAGTACTGCTACAATACTTCACATCACATGTCCATTGGTATGTCGCCATTCTATGCCTTATATGGGTATCATCCTTTATCTTTTGTCGATGTGATGTTTGGTGATAGTAGGGCTCCTAGAGCCACGATTTGGATCCAAGAGAGTCAGGATATCCTCCGAGCTCTCAAGGATAACATGGCTACAACGTAGAACCAGAAGAAGCTGTATGCTGATAATGGTCGGGTGGAGAGACAGTTCGAGGTAGGGGACATGGTCTACCTACAATTATAGCCATACTGACAGTCATCACTAAAGCAGAAGGGGGCCGAGAAGCTCAAGCCTCGCTTTTTTGGGCCATACAGGGTGATACGCAGGATTGGACAGGTTGCATATGAGTTGGAGTTTCCCCAAGGTAGCAAGATTCATAACATTTTTCATGTATCATGCCTGAAGAAGGCATTGAGGCAACAGGTGACCGTGACAGATGAGCTACCACCCATGGATGATGAGGGGCATTTGGTATTACAGCCGGAGGCTATCATTGACACTAGGGAGAGGCAGCTGCGGAGCAGGACGGTTCGGGAATTCTTGGTGAGGTGGAAGAATTTGCTAGATGAGGATGCCACTTGGGAGAGTGAGAAAATCTTACAACATCCATCACTTCAGTTTCTTGAGGACAAGCAACAATTTGCTGGGGGAGACTGTAATATTCCTAATTAGCTATGGCTAATTGGAATATTTGATTTTGTTCAATTTTTTCCTTCTATAGTTATTTGTAAATAAAAAGTGAGGAAGGGGGAACATAACTCACTCTAGAATAAAAAGTCACTTCCTAGGTAGCACAACGTTGTGACTTAAAGGGCAGCCAAGGGGGCCAAAGGGGGACATAGGAATGGAGCCGACGCAAACACATGGAGGAACTGCGTAGGAGGAAAAGAACGTGTGGCAAGAGGAGAATCATGCAGGATGAGGTGAGCCTAGGGATTGTGAGAGGCAGAGGCTATTAAATAGATAAGAGCCCCCTCATTTTGGATCATTCAGTTATGTGCATTTGGAGCTAGTTATTTCGACTTCTAAGCACGCTGGCTGTTTAGCTAGTTTGCAACACTGTTTAGTGCATCGAGTGTCTCCGTTTGGAGATCTCATCCTTAGCCCCAAGGGACATCGAGTGCCTGCTCGGGAAAGGTATTTCCTTTGGTGTTTCAGTAGTAGTTTCATCAGCATTCCAGCAGCAGTTTTAGCAACATTTTGGAGGACTGCGCAGCACTGGGAGAGGGGCGCAGTTCTTTTTGGTTGTAGTGCTGGATTTGGGTTTTTCAGGTGGATTTACACTGGAAATTGAGCAGGGGTCCAGCTCTTGTCTCATTGGAGGATTTTTGGTAGGGTTTCAGGTAGTGTTTCAAGCAGAGTTTAGAGGGATTTTCTTCAGTGGGAGCACAGGACATTGGGGAACTGTGCAAAACCCCAAGGGGGTGTTTTTCGGGGGACAACCATTCTAGGAAATCTTTATGGGTTTTTCTGGGTTTCTTGAGTAGAGCTCGAATTGAGAGTTTCAATTTTTTTTGAGGGGAGCAGCCCCAAATCATCATTGTTCCCTAGCAGTAGCAGCAACACAGTAGCAATATCCACGCAGAGAGGCCATTCTTGTCATTTGAGAAGTATTTCTTCACTTACCTTGTGCAAGTCAAGCTTCCATTTGTCTGATCACCTCTTGTACTCATTTTATTGCTCAATATAATAAAATGGCTTAGCATTTCTCGCTGCATTTCTTGTGTATCTGCCTATATTTCTGGTTTACATTATTATATGTTGTTCCACTATTATTTTATCACTTCTGGGTTATTATATCATTTGTACATATTTGGTTGGAGTTTTTGTTGGGGTTTGAGGAATATCCTGGGTTAGGAATATTACAGTTACCCATCCTACAAGTCATTGAACCAGATACACATTATGTGGAGATGATTTTAATTAGTCTATCTATTAGGGTGGCCTATCATTATCTGACTCAATTGATGTCATTCATTAGTAATTAGAGTTGCGACCTACATTATGTGAAACAATGAACCAATTAATTAACATAATTTTGTAGCAGGTAAACCGTGTTTTCGTAGCCCGAAAGATTTGAAATGATTTTGCATGATTCTACACCAAATTTTATTCATGAGATAGTAGGTGGCAATATCAAGTGGTAATCTAAGGATATTGGGTTAGTTGCAGAGGGAAGGAAGTATGGGAGGATATGTGAACCAAGTAGAACCCGATAATATCAATGACATTCAAATTACATTGAAAGTATGTAAAGTATTTGCAGAAGTCTGATGGGCCAAATTCTCAGGTCACTTTCAAGAGCATGGCACCACCATTGGAATGGAATTCACAAAAACGTTTGATGGAATGAAAGTTGTGATGAAGAAAATCACTATTATAGTGAGTGAACAAATGATCATAAAAGTAACTAGATTGTTCTAAGGAGGAGAAATATGGTTGAAGAATTTAAAAATCGATGGAGTTTGATGGATACCATTCCTAAGGAACCATCTCCTCTATGGGATTTAAGAAAAGGAATACATCAGGAAGCTTTGATTCCACTATGGAAAGATGTGGTTTACATTGTTATTAAGTTTGTTATGTGCGAAGGAAGGTTTAGTCTGGTATGTCATTACCATATTCAGACCATAATGCATCTTTCTAGGCCCAAGCCATTTAAAATGCTGCATTTTCTATTAAAAAGCTTAACAAAGATGGCTAATTTGGTTCGTAAGAAAAAATATATTGAATGAAGTCTTCACCACCAAGGTTTAATTAAAATGTTGATAGCTACAAAGCTCCATAGGTTAGAAATTCCATGGGAAGTTTTTCTTCAAGGTAGCAAAAAGAAGCCTTGGGCCAGGGTTTCGATTCAGAAGGGGACATCTAATTATGTGATACCTTCAATTACAAAACAACAATATCTCACTTGAATTTCTATACAAAATTAGAAAATGAAGTGTTTGGTCTCTGTTTTTGAGGTCTCTGGGTTGAACAATGAAACCATAGCATCTATGAATACATGCTCTAAGGAAACTACTAAAGAATCTTGTGATACCCATGAAAACGTTGAAGTAGTAAACCTTGAAGAAAATATTATGGAAGAAGCATCGTCACTCTTTGAAATGGGAGTAAGAAATGACAAGTCTCAAAATTGCAAGTAAAAGAAAGGTAAGGCCATTGATCCCAAACCCTTCTGATTTTGTAGCCATAATTATCAAGTATTTCTTAGGAAAAAAAAATAAAAAAATTTAGAAAATGAAAAACTTAGAGCTAAATTAAAGAAACGATGGCCTAAATTGAGTAATCTAGTGGCCTTGTTACAAGCCATAGAATAAGAAGAAAAATATGAGAACAAAGTTGAAACCCTTGCAGAGGGCTATACTAAAGAAGCTCAATAGGACATAATGTTATCTTAGATGACATTCTAACAAATACCTATGCATTTCTTAAATTGAAACCAAACATGTTGTAATGGAAAACAAAAGATGACTTGTTTGATATAGGGATTATTAATAAGGAAAGTCACTCAAAATTGATTGAAAAAAATGAAGCAGCATTGGTTTTAGTATATCTCATCTAGGAGGAGACGTGGAAGGGTCAAATCAATAAATGGAAAGACCTTTATCATAAGGATAAAAAAACTAAAAGAGGCAGCATGTGAGATAGGGGCATAGATTTCTACTTGTTGTGTCCCTTCTAGGGTCCACCCCATCATTTTACATCACCTATAGGCTCCCTTTCAGTTGAACCAGATACGAGATGACCAACCCTATGAAATTACTTGGCTAAAGAAATTTATATAGGTCTACCATAATTTATATGCTTAAGACCAAAATTTTCTATGTGACCTCTATTTGTTTAATTTTATCATGATAGATGATTCTAGATGGAACCCCAACCCTTTTGTTGGGGATGTACAACTTCGTGCATTCATGTCTTATTTGGCCAACCTTATTAAATGGAAGAGGGATTTAGAATTTTATGGGAAAATAAAGATGGATGCCCTTCTGATGGTGTAGGAAGAATATTCTTTACCTGGGTTGGTGGTTAATGACTTGAAAAGATTAAGGGAGGACCCTGGAGACTCTACTATTATTAGACATAATCAGCGTTATGCGGTCACTGGATACATGAAATGGAAATACATTATTATGTGGAATCCCTTATGGTGGCTTAGGATATTTGGAGGGTTTACATGCATTCCTTCATGAGAAACATCCCATGGGCTATCCATATTTTATTTTAGCCTTGAATAGAGCCTCATTTTGTACATACTCAGTACTCAAACATGGGTCTAAATGGGTGGGGCTCAGGTTTCACTTTCCTCTCCTCTGGCGCCCTACTCGGTTCCATAGATATCACGCTCATTGGAATGAAGAAGATGAGCGATCTAACTAGATGACCATGGATAAGACTTTGGGGTATTACAACACTAGAGAATTTAGTCACCTAGCTTACAACTCGAGTGACCTCCAAGTTGGAATTCCAGATTCAAAATGAGGTTGCATGAGGACAAGAAACCAAATAGTTTGGGGGGAGATGATGGTTTCCCCATTTAAAAAAAAATTGTTCATCATACAACTAGTTTTGCCTAAACATTTGATCAACTTTTCAACTTAACCCTATCCAATTTTGCTACTTATTATTATAGTTATATGTGTGTCCATATGTTTTAGTGCCTTATCTCTTTTGTTTGAAATTAAATAACTAAAAGGTTGATAGAAAGTAATACATAGGTGTGTTTGGTTTGAAAAACACACACACACACATGATTTTCAATAAAAAAAGGTTCGGGCTATTGATTTAAATTATAAGTTCTTGGCAACATGATCATATATGGTTTTGTATACCTTGGTTATATGTCGATGGGGTGATATTTGTAATATTTTTGTACACTGTAATTTTGACCAAAGTCCACAGGTCATAGAAACAGTCAAATGTCATGTGGATACACTTGCGTATTTCATCATGTGTCAGATGGGCGGAAGTTGTAATGCCAAAAGGAGTGGTTATAGTTTGTAAGGGATAGCGTAGATGGATCTATGAATGTTATGGGATAACAATTTAGTTAATAGATCTCGTAAAGAGCCTTTGCATGAGACCAATGCTATTTTTAGGAAACTGTTATCTAGTAACGAACAAATTCCATTGGGATCCCTACAAACAATGATTGTTTCAGGATGTCAATCGAGATGTTAGTATCCAATCATTCATAGGATTGTGGAAGATCATCTGTTCTACATACCAAGTTTAGTTCTGGAATTTTGTTGTGCTATCAAATAAATCGTATCTCTTCAGGACAAAAATGGCAGAGTTAGTTCGACCCATGAAAAAAAATTGATAGGTGAATGTAGTTAATCAACTATTTTTTTCTTTTAATTAGTTGCATAATCAGGTCAAACCTCTTCGAGTGTTTAATTTAAGAATTTATAGACTTTATATAAAGAGCAAGTACTTAGAGCGCAACTATTGTTATCATTGTTATTAAGTTCTCTAAGTTTATAATACCAAGGCTGTTGTTTGTGTGATCAGGGGAGTTTGTACTCTTAATCTGTGCTATGATATGCATTTGTAAGTTCATGTATTTATTTTGTGCTGAATAGTTAGAAGAGTTAAAGACACAAACTGCGCCTTATAGTGGGCCCACTCTATAGTTTTTAACCCTGTACATAAATTACTTGCAAACGAATTCTTAAAAGACATAAAATATACAATGGCGAGAGCATAAAACATATACACACAAAGATTTTCCCCTGGATCCCAACACTGAGACTTCCAGATTGATTTTTCATTATATTCCTTTCAATGTTACAATACATATATATACATGATGAAGCATTCATAAACCCTAATCCATTAACCCTCGATTAGAACATAACCATAGTTCCCTTGACCGGATCTGCAAATTACCATGGGTAGAAAACCATCAAGCCCAAAACCATGTGTGAAACCCATGCACAAAACCATAGGTAGGACTGCCCATGTAATATAGGGTGGGGCTAGTTGTGGAAAGAATATAGCATACACCCAACACACTAAAGGCGCAGTCTATTGCCATAGTTTATTTCTCTATTTCATTTGTATATATGCTTTGGTTAGTATTTTTATTTGTTTGCATAAATAGGATTTTTATTATAAGTTTTGAACAATTCAAAGTTTCGAAAAATATGTCATTGTATTCAATTTCTTTTGAACCCAGGTTTTAGAGCACATATGTGTCGATGAATTAGAATAGTGAATGTTTTATTTCATGTTCCTTTTTCTTTTATGAAAACTTTTCTTTTGCTATATGGATTTTAATAGTTTTCTTTTAAGAATGATTGGTAATAAGTTTCGTACAAAAAGCCATAAATAATTATTTACTACAGAATTACAGAACAAATAAAATCTATAATTACCTTGTCAATGTTAGGTGACTATTGTAGCGGCTACAACCACCCTCCAAAATTTTGGCTTGCATGCAAATTTCGGAGCCTAATTTGGATCCTGCGATCAATTTTCCTTGGTCACTTGTTGGTAAGCTGATGATCTTAAGCTTCCCCTCCTTGATCTTGAGAGTTGTTTAGGTTCTCATATTTATGCAACATGTGTCTTCTTTGGGCATAGGGATTGTTGTTTGTCATGCAAAGAGAATGTTGTTTTGATTCAAGGGAAAGCATGTGAGCACAAGTTGCCATCATCACATAGACATGTTTCACACTCACTTCACGCACTCTTGTCACGAAGGATGTTGCATCATGCAGAGTATGTTTTATACATTTTGGATGGTCTATGTTGTATCACTATGTGTTCGTGTGTGATCATAGTCGAGTCTGATACATGTTTACATATGTTTCACTGATCTCCCACTTAGCCAATTTCCTAAGCAACTTAGCCTCATCCAGCTTCTCGAAACTGTGCACTTTACTTCTTGCAACCCTCAAGCTTTTTCCCTTGCCTGTTGGAAATGCACAGTGCACAAAGACCCCAACCTACCTTGGCATCCAAAACTGCACAGTGGTTTCTTCCAGTGTCCTTCCCTTAGTCAAAACCCATGGTCATCAGAAATTGCACAGTATTCTCCCTCAACTGCTCAGCCTGCCTTGTAACCTAAGACTGCATAGATGTATCGTATCACAACCAATCCCAGAGTAGTGCCTTGCATCCAGAAATTGTGCAGTATTTCCTCTCAACTACCCAGGATACACTGCACTCAGAAACTACATAGAGGTGTCCTCCTAGGACCTCATCTGATAGTAGTGTTTTGTGCCTCAAAACTACGAAGTATTGTCCAAGTTGTCCTATCTGTCTTGCATGCAAAAAATGCGCAAATGAGCCTCCCATGGCCTCATCCTAGCAGCAGTCACCACCCATTGGAACTGCGTTGATTTATCTCTCAATGACTATAGGAAAAGGTGACATGCTGAGACCACTCCCAAGGAGTTAAGGAGAAGGACCAAGAGACTAAGTGATGGAAGAAGATCAAGACCACATGCAAACTCCATTGGATGGATGATCATCTCGAGGGTAAGTATGGCAAGTAAAGAACACCTTTCGAGGTACACCTCTTAGTTGAGTTTGTAGGACTCCTTGTCATTGTCATATAATATTGTCTTCATTAACATGCATGTGTGAAAACAAAAAAAAGTCATTTCATGTATTTCCTCTACATTTCTTGTTTCCTTTATGCTTGTTTGACCAATTGTTGTCTTCAGTATGTTGATTGCTATGTCATTCTTGCAACCTTGTTCTGGTGATGTTGAAGGTTTGTCTTTATGTGTTGAGTTGTGTTCACTATGTAAACATCTATCGCACTCACACACGAAGTTGTAAACAATGTCACAAAAGTGTTATCAAGGTTGTTCAATGATCTATCTCAAGTGTCACACTTGTCTCTCTTAACCTTTAGACAACCACACTAAGTCATCTTGTCTTGTTGGTTTGAGGTGTCTTGTCATCCAATCATGTTGAATGTGTGTTCGCATGGTCATGTATACACAAGTTCACTCGCTCACACACTTAACCATTTTTCTGAAGATCTATTGATCATACCACCCTTGATCATCCAAACCTCCACTGAGCTGCACTGCATAGTCTCAACCCTTAATGACCAAGAACTGTTTCCTAGAACTTCACGGAGCTTGAGGATTCCCTCCAAGCAGTATGCACTGTGCAATTCTAGGATCAACTGGGCTAACTGTCACCTAGAACAACACATAAGTTTCCCATAAATCCATCTTAGTCTACGCTTCTCGCAAGCTTATCTATCAAGCCTCTCTCTAGTCAACCGAAGAATTTGACTGGAGAAATGACCTAGGGTTGCACTCATCTCCAAAACTGCATAGAAGCTATCCAACCTGCCTGCCTGCACTACCTGAAGAAATTGTGCACACATCAAGGATAGGCACCTGCTACCTATCACTGCACTATCCCTGAAATTGCATAGTTTTGTCAAGAAGTCCCCCTGCTGGACAACTCTCCGTTACTCTTGAAAATTGTGCAGTTTTCATGGATAGTCCACTTTCTGCCCGACACCTCATTCAACCTGAAAACTGCGCAAACATTTCCTGCTTGACTGCCTCCAAGATTTGTGTAGCTCTGACCAGTAGGCTCCCGTAGCCTGATATGAGCCTCCTTTGCAATTATGCACAATTTTCACTATCAGTGCCTCCTGCTGCCCATGGTGTTGTTGGGTTGTGCTATATTCTTTCCATGACTAGCCCACATAGTTAACTAGGGGATTAGATGGGGGGCAGAGCCACTCCTTCATTGCATAGTGGGGGGGTTTGAGGGGGGTGGGTAGCCCCCTTCTATGGGGTCCGGGGTAACACCCCGAGGAAAAAAAATTTCGGACCCTATATTAGGCTAGGCGGACCTACCTATGGTTTTGTGCATGGTTTTCGCACATGGTTTTGGACGCGATAGTTTTCGGTCCATGGTTTTGGATAAGATGGTTTTCGGTCCATGGTTTTGGATGCGATGGTTTTCTATCCATGATATTGGATGCTTCAACATGTATAAATATGTATTGTAACATTGACAGGAACATAATGAAAAATCAAGCTGGTAGTCCCGGTTTTGGAATCCAGTGGAAAATATCTGTGTATATGTGTTATGCTCTCACTTTGTTTATTTTATGTGTTTTAGAATTCGTGTGCAGGTAATTTCTGTACGGGGTTAAAACCTACATTTGGTATCCGAGCTGTTTTGGCTTCATGGGGTCACCTTTGTTGCTGAGGGGTTTCGTTCGGGCCTGTGGTAGACCCTGTTCAGTGGGAGATTTGCGAGATTGATTCTGGTGGTGAAAGAAGATGGCGAGTAGTGGAAAGATAGAGATCGAGAAATTTAATGGTTAGAGTTTTGAGTTGTGGAAACTCAATATGGAGGTTCTGTTGGTGGATAAAGATTAGTGGATCATGGTACATCTGGGTACTAAACCAATGCGAGTGCCCAATGAAGAATGGAAGAAGTTGGATTGGAAGGAAAAGAGCATAAATATGATTGAGTGTCTTAGATTTAGTATTGTTGAATGTATCAGGGGAAGCTACAATGAAGGCTTTATGGGACAAGTTAGGGACTTTGTACAAATCTAAGTCTCTGGTTAATAAATTGTTCCTGCAAAAAAAGCTGTATAACCTGAGGATGAAATATGGAGACTCGGTGACAGAGCATCTGAACACATTTAATATTGTGGTAAGTCAATTATTATCTGTTGATATTAAAATTTCATATGAAGATAAGTGCATCAGTTTGTTGTGTTCTCTACCAGATTCATGGGATAGTTTGGTTATTGCAATAGGTAGCAATGCAACTGCCTTGCAGTTTGATGAAATAGTCTCATCCTTGCCGACGGAGGAAATGAGACGGAAAAATATGGAGAGCCAAAATGGTGGTGCTTTGTCTGTACAAGGATGGTCTCACAACAGAAAAAAAGATAAGTCATTGAGTGGGAGATCTAAATCTAGAGGGAGATGTAAATCTCCAGGAAAACCTGTAAAGGTGGTGTGCTGGAAATGTGGAAAGGAAGGGCACTACAAAAGGGACTGGAAATCTAAAGCTCCTAACAAAGGAAAGGGATCTGATAATGCTCCTTCTACAAAGGAGAAAACGACCTCAGATGAAGGCGGGGATGTGTACTTGGCTTCTTCAAGTACACATGTAGATCATGAGGCATGGTTGATTGACTCAGGTGCATCATTTCACTTCATTCCCAATAGAGAGTGGTTCTGCGAGTATGAC
>APFE031066282.1:38122-48741 GCA_000404065.3 Pinus taeda
AGTGCAATCGGTAGTCTGATGTATGTGATGGTCTGTACTAGACCAGACATTGCAGATGTAGTGGGGGTATTGATTAGGTTTATATCAAAACCAGGGAAGAAGCATTGGACAACAGTGAAGCGGGTCTTCAGGTATTTGCGTGGCACTAGTGATTATGGTTTATGCTACCAAGGAAGACTAGGTTTTGACAGAGTTTTGGATATTCGTGGCTTTGTTGATGCTGATTGGGTTGGAGATCTGGATCAGAGAAGATCTACAAGTGGGTATGTGTTTAACCTATTTGGAGGTGTAGTCAGTTGGATGAATAAGAAACAATTTGTAGTGGCATTATCAACTACAAAGGTAGAATACATGACAGCCACTCATGCAAGCAAGGAAGCAATTTGGTTGTAGACATTGTGTTCAAGTATGGGGTTAGTACAGGGAGCTATAACGATAGACTGTGACAGCTAAAGTGCAATTTTCTTGGCAAAGAACCCTGCTTACCATTCAAAGACAAAGAAAATTGATGTTCAATATCACTTTGTGAGGGATATAATAGAAGACAAAAATGTGTTGATGGTAAAGGTGGACACTTTGAAGAATACTGTAGATGCATTGGAAAAATCTATGAGCTCTGAGAAGTTCTCTTGGTGTAGAGAAATAATGGGCATTGCAGGGCTAGATAAATGACTAAGCTCTCATGTGGCCCCCAGTGGAAAGAACACAACAAGTGGGAGAATGTTGGGTTATGTTATATTCTTTCCACGACTAGCCCACATAGTTAACCAGGGTGTTAGATGGGGGGCGGAGCCCCCCCTTTGTTGTGCTGATTGCGTAGCAGGGAAGGAAAACCCCCCTTGTTCGAGGGGTTTGAGGGGTGCGGGTTGCCCTCCTCTATGGGGTCTGGGGTAGCGCCCTAGGGAATTATTATTTTTTGGACCCTATATTAGGTTGGGCAGACCTACTTATGGTTTTGTGCATGGTTTTCACACATGGTTTTGGACACGATGGTTTTCGATCCATGGTTTTTGATGCGATGATTTTTGGTCCATGGTATTAGATGCTTCAACTATATAAATATGTATTGTAACATTGAAAGGAACATAATGAAAAATCAATCTGGTAGTCCCGGTTTTGGGATCTAGGGGAAATATTTGTGTATATGTGTTATGCTCTCGCATTGTTTATTGTATGTTTTTTAGAATTCATATGCAGGTAATTTCTGTACGGGGTTAAAACATACAAGTGCCTTCCCCAGAAAAGCTGTGCAATTCTACCTCCTAGCTGAGCCATATCCCACAAATGTCACCACTACCGTGGACTAAACCTAGACTCTCGGTGACCTTTGTGTAGTTTTTTCGACAGTGTCCCAGAGCTTCGAATCCTGGCCTAACATGTGCTATGCACTGTTTTAGAGCCTTGTCCTCTCTCTCGGTCACCTGCACTCGGAAATGAAAGACAATGCATCATGGTAGACTAGGGGATTTTTGGATTTGATGTTGTCTCATCATGAGTGATGACAAAAATAGGTACATGGATGAGACATGGTGCTGAAACGAGCGAGATGAACAAGGAGCGTATGCTAGAAGACTTGCTTGCAGTTGGAAGAACACACGAAGCATACCACATAGCAAGCAAAGGAGACACATGCATATGCATGAATCATCAAGCAAACACTAAGACCATTGAAGACTTTGCATGCTTTTCCATGCAGACGTGAAGCTATGGTACACCATGAGCACACTCATCATTCAACAACACAACATATTGACATGAACAACACATCCAACATGTGCATACTAGCAGTGTCATGTCAAGTTGTGTCATGAGTCACCTCGGTCACATCACCAATTTGGGTCATAATTGTGTAATCAATGTAATGTATTTTGGAAGTCCAAGAGACCCACAAATGGAGTTAAAGATTCATGTAAGTTGAAGAGTCATGAGGGAAGTCGAAGAGTCACAAGGGCTAGTTTCACCCTTGGATACATATACCCCTCATTTTTACATGCAAAATACATTTTCACCTTGGCTCCTCCCACATAGCCTTGATAGTATGTAATATTTTCTTTGAGGAGCAAGAAATGGCTCCAATGCTCCACATTTGGGGCTAGTGATGTATGGTGTATGAATGTGTCTTGGAACCTTCACTTAATTTAGAAGCCTGTGATAGGATTACACGTTTTCATGCATGTGTTGTATTCATTTGTAAGACTATTATTTAAATGCTTGTAATTCATGTTTGCTTAACTTGTACTAGGATAGTTGAACTACTTTAGTTATTCTAGTGCATATATTGTTGGAGATGTGTTGTAATGGTTTCTATTGTTGTCTTGTTCGTGAGAACTACTCCGCTAGACATTAGATAGATTCATTCTTGTATATTTTTTATAAAGACCATCGCATCTGTGTGGACTACTCTGCTAGGTGTTGTACGTGATATTCATTTACCTTAGTGTTTGCGACTGTCGCATTCGTGTGGACTACTCTGCTAGAAGCTGGGCAGATCTTGTTGTGTTGTGTGTGTCTCTTCTTGAGTTGGGATTACTCCCTCTCAACCTACGACTCACTTTCGCACTCCCCCTTTGTAATGAAGGAACTTAGACACAAGTTACACTAAGCACTCACTGGCACATATACCTCGCTATTTGAAGACTAAGTATATTACTCTCATGTGATGACAAGCAAGAGCTAAGGCATATCTTTAAGATAATGGAAACCGGGCCATCATATTAGATGGGACTCATACACCAAACAGTGTGAGTTCTTGTTGGGACTTCATACCAGGGAAATCCTATGAATGTTGGTGGATCCAGAAACGTCAACATTTCTGGCACTAGAAGGAGGGCCAGATGAAAAGTTGATTCCTCAAAGTCTATTTTGAGTCTTCCCACATCTATCATGTCTTATGTTACACTTTGTCCTTCGAGATGTATGTCCTATGGAAATGACTTTGAAATGCCAAAGGATTTATGGAATGACTTGTCACAACAACCATATGAAGGTGAAGGCGGAACAACCTGGCTTGAACACATAATTGCCTTTACAATTACGTGTCACAAGTATAAAATCCATGAAGATTACATGACTCGATTACATGACCTCATCACTGTTTGCATTCACGCTTCGAGGGAACCCATTGCAATGTCTTGTCACATTGCTCAATAACTCTATTCACTCTCTCTCTCAGTTGATCGCATAGTTATGTCGTGCTTTCCATCATTTTAACCGTAAATCACTCAATAAATAAATTCTAAAACTACAGAAAGAACCTGATGAATCCATTGAGAAAATTCACACACACTTTTGTAATCTTGCATACCGATTTCTTGAAGATGAAATTGATTGGGAATTTCTCGATGGAAGATTTAAATATCTTCTTTACATATCCCAAAATATGCGATTCTTAGAATCATTCGAATACCTCCTAGTATACCTCGGTGTTAGAGCTGCCAAATATAAGATGGACAAGGTTGCTATCACAAGTGACTATCCATCCACTTCTAATCAAACAACTCTAGCTCTGCAGTGTGAGATGAGAGAAGGTGCACACACATTTGTTGAACTGCACATCCTTCCACCCCACCTACTCTCAATATCTGTGCAAATTTGGCTTGCAAGCCTGCTGGTTGTCATGTGCACTTGTTACCTCAACCTTCGTCCTCACGTTCTTCTGATACTCTGGATTGTACACACTTCTTGTGAGCATGGATCAAGTTGTCGATGGAGTTGGTGTTATGCAGCCAATTTTCGCTATCATTCATGATGAGTGTGTGAGAGGAATCTGAAGAATAACACATGGTGAAGGATGACTCCCTTCCATCCACACCTCATCTGCTCTATCTTGACATCTCTTATGATTCTACCAATTTTGATTTTTCTACTTTTGATCATTCACATGACACACCGGATGTCAACCTCTCATTATGTTGTAGAGAGGACACATATTCTTTTGAAAATCCGTCCATTCTGTCATCTATCATTCTTGAAAACACAGAGGGTGAACTTCCTTGTTTCTCATCAATCCCTTTGCATGATTCATCAGATCATGAGGACGTTAACGAACATCTAAAATTTTCTAATCGTGGTTGTCGTGATCTATTTACTTCTTCATTTGATCATGATGATGATTCACTCACTTTTAATCTTTCTAAGCCACTGGTCTCTGATGATCTATCTATTGACAAAGTGGAAACCCTACAGGCTGTCCAGGCACGTCAGCCTAAGTTGATGGTTATGTCAAGCCCTCACTCTCCCGAGGTTAGTTCCACTTCCGATCATAAAGTTTTTGAAACATCTGAGACTCCTCATCTCTCATCTATATGCATTGAAGATCAATCCAATACACAGATTTTGCTTCCTCCACCTGAATCACATGATCCCATCACTCATGCATTGGAGGAATCATACACAAGAAGTACACTTGCAAGGCATATGTTGTCTCTCTTTCTCATGTTTTCTTGTCTGTCATAGTGAAGAGAGTGCACATGCTTATCATCTTCATGCAGTGTGTCACAACACCATGTTAAGTATAAAAAATGTTTGTCTTGTGCATTCACTTTTTTCTTTTCTGTGGATGCTTTAGAACTCAAAGTGTGTTGGTCTTTGCTGATCTATATTTCTTGTTCACTGGTTTACATGCATATATTTATTGTTCACCATGCCTTTGCCAACATGGGTCATCCAATGCACCATTGGCTACATTGCTTCACGTGAGTAGGCCCATGCACTATTTAGCGTAGGAGTATGAGTAGTGTTTTCTTTCTTGATTTGATTTGCTTCCTAGTTTGCATGTTTTCTTTCCTTGCTTACTTGGTTTGATTTTCTTGCTTTCTTATTTTGATTTCTTGTTTTTCTTTCGCTTTAATTTTTATTTTTGCTTTTTCTTTCTTTGCTTGCTTGTACCCGTAGGTTAGCCTCTCATGAAATCATGTTTGGCTCTCGACACAAGGAAAGAAAATCTAAGAGGACTTGTACAACTATCAACATCTGGTTATCTATTATCCTCTCTCTTTATGAAGAGCTTTGTGTGTTCAATTGACAATGCCTTGGCTGAAAATATGTACTGTTCAGAGTGAGTCTTGGTTAAAACACAACACTTTCACTGTTAACTAGTACCACCTACCCTAATTGGTTCTCCCTAATTGGTTCTTTTGGGTTAACCCTTGTCATCTTAGTCAAGTAGAGTAAGGTGAGGGGGGGGACCTTAAAAAGTATGTTCGAGGTATATATACCATACTTATCTAAAGGAACAATCTCTTATGCTCTCAATAATTCGCAATCCCTCTTCCGCCTCTCAAATAAATAAGTGCCTATGAAAAATTCTTTGAAAACATGAGAAAAAAATGAAAAAATAATAAGGCGAAAGAAGAGAAAAGCTTCCTATGTAGAGAGGTGATACAAGTAACTCCGCTGGAGTATTGACCAGGATCACTGGTAGCAGAGCGATGCTTGTGTTCATGAGTGACTCCATCGGGGTACTATCTAGGCCTGCTGATAGCGGAGCAACATCAAAGATGAAACTTAAACTCTGATAGTTATATTACTTGTGCACCATATACCCCTTATACCCAATCGAAACAACTAATTTGTCTTGGATTGGAATGTGTGTTCACTGATCAAGAGAATGGTAGGGACTGCATCTTTCACAAAAGCTATTGTGGAAGCCATCACGATCAAAAAATCAAACAATACTTTCGGAAGGGTTAGAATCAATTTTCATGAAACAAGGTCCATACAAAGAGCTGGAGTTCTACCAATGTGTCAGCAATGTTGTAGTGGCTAAAACCACCCCCTAATATTTTGGCTCGCATGCAAATTTTAGAGCCTACCTTGGATCCTATGATTGATCATCCTTGGTCACTTGTTGGTAAGCTGATGATCTCAAGCTTCCCCTCCTTGATCTTAAGAGTTGTTCATGTTCTCATCTTTATGCAACATGTGTCATCTTTGGGAATAGGGATTGATGTTTGTCATGCAAAGGGATTGTTGTTTTTCTTCAAGGGAAAGCATGCGCACATGATTTGTCATCATCACATAGACATGTTTTACACTCACTTCACACACTTTTGTCACAAAGGTTGTTGCATCAAGCAGAGTACGTTTTATACATTGTGGATGGTCTATGTTGTATAACTATGTGTTCATGTGTGATCATAGTCAAGTCTTATTAATGTTTACAAATGTTTCACTGATATCACACTTAGCCAATGTACCAAGCAACTTAGCCTCATCTAGCTTCTCAAAAAATTTCACTTTGCTTCTATAACCCTCAAAAATTTTCCCTTGCCTATTAGAAATGTGCAGTGTGCAGAGACTCTAGTCTCCCTTGGCATCCAAAACTGCACAGTAGTTTCATCCAGTGTCCTTCCCTTAGTCAGAACCCACTGTCATCAGAAAATGTGCAATATTCTCCCTCAACTACTCAATCTGCCTTGCAACTTGAAACTATGCAAATGTGTCATCATGGAACCCATCCTACAACAATACCTTGCATCCAGAAACTGTGTAGTATTGCCTCTCAACTACCCAAGATACACTGCACTCAAAAACTGCATAGAGGTGTCCTCCTAGGACCCCATCTCGCAGTAGTGTTTTGTGCCTCAAAACTACGAAGTGTTGTCCAAGCTACCCTATCTGTCTTGCATGCAGAAATTATGCAAATGAGCCTCCCATGGCCTCATCCTAGAAGCAGTCACTGCTCGTTGAAACTACACTGATTTATCTCTGAATGACTATAGGAAAAGGTGACATGCTGAGACCACTCCCAAGGAGTTAAGTAGAAGGACCAAGAGACCAAGTGATGGATGAAGGTCAATACCACCTGAAAACTTCGTTGGATGGATGATCATCTCCAGGGTAAGTATGGCAAGTAAAGAACATCTTTCGAGGTACACCTCTTAGTTGCGTTTGCAGGACTACTTGCATTTTCATATAATCTTGTCTTTAGTAACATGCACGTGTGCAAACAAAAAAAGTCATTTCATATATTTCCTCTACATTTCTTACTTCCTTTGCACTTGTTTGACCAACTGTCATCTTCAGCTTGTTGATTTCTATGTCATTCTTGCGACCTTGTTCTAATGACATTGAAGGTTTGTCTTTGTGTGTTGATTTGTGTTCGTTATGTAAATATCTATCGCACTCACACACGAAGTTGTAAACAATGTCATGCAAGTGTCGTCATGGTCGTTCAATGATCTATCTCAAGTGTCACACTTGTCACTCTTAACCTTTAGACAGTCACACTGAGACATGTTGTCTTGTTGGTTTGAGTTGTCCTGTCATCAAGTCATGTTGAGTGTATGTTCGCAAGGTCACATACACACGAGTTCACTCACTCACACACTTAACCATTTTTTCGAAGATCTGTCGAACAAACCACTCTCCATTAGCCAAACCTCCATTGAGCTACACTGTGTAGTATCAACCCTAAGTGACTAAGCACCGTTGCCCAGAATTGTGCAGATCTTGAGGCTACCCTCTAGGAAGTTTGCACTGTGCAATTCTAGAATCAACCCGACTGACTGCCACCTAGAACAATGCAAAAGTTGTCCATGAAGCCATCTCAGTCTTTGCTTCCCACAATATTATCTATCAAGCATCCCACTGGTCAACCAGAGAATTTGACTGGAGCAGTGATCTAGGGCTGCACTTATCTCTAAAACTGTGTAGAAGTTTTCCAAACTTCTTGCCTACACTGCCTGAAGAAATTGCACAAACATGAGGGACATGCACTCGCTTCCTATCACTACACTTTTCCTAGAAATTTGAGCAATTTTTTCTGGGAGTCCCCATGTTGGACAACTCTCCACTGCTTCGGATAATTGTGAAATTTTCATGGACAATCTACCTACTGCTCGGCACCCGCTCATCCCGGAAATTGCACATACATGTCCTTATTGACTGCCTCCCAGGTCCGCATAGTTCTGACCAGCGAGCTCCAACAGCTCGATCTCGGCCTCCTCTAGAAATATGTGCAGTTTTCACTGCCAGTGCCTCCTCTTGCCCGCATTTCCTTCCCCGGAAAAACTGTGTAATTCTACCTCCCACTTGAGCCAGATCCTGCAGATGTAACTGCTACCCCAGACTTCTCACCCATCCTCTCAGTGACCTCTACGTAGTTTTTCCTGACAGTGTCCCGAGCCTTGCACCTTGACCTGACATGTGCTTTGCATTAGTTTAGATTATTTTCCTCTCTCCCAGTCACCTGCAGCCAGAAACGAAAGATAATGCATCATGGTAGAATAGGGAATTTCTATATTTGATGTCATCTCATCATGAGTGATGGAAAAAATAGGTATATGGATGAGACATGAAACGATGATGAATGAGATGAACAAGGAGTGCATGATAGAAGAGTTTCTCATGGTTGGACGAACACACAATGCATACCATGTAGCAAGTGAAGGAGACACATGCACATGCATGAACCATCAAGACAACACCAAGACCATTGAAGACTCCACACACTTTTCCATGTGGAGGTGAAGTTATGGTACACCATGAGCACACTCATCACTCAGTAGCACTGCAGCTTGACACAAACAACACAGACAACATGTCCATACTAGTAGTGCCATGTTGAGTTGTGTCATGAGCCACCTCGGCCACATCACTACTTTGAGTCATACTTGTGTAATCAATGTAATGTAACATGGAATTCCAAGAGACCAATGGATGAAGTTAAAGAGTCATGTAAGTCGAAGAGTCACGAGGGCAATCGAAGAGTCACAAGGGCTAGTTTCACATGCAAAGGACTTTTTCACCTTGGCTCCTCCCACATAGCCTTGAGAGTCTTTAATATTTTCTTTGAGGAGCAAGTAGTGGCTCCAACACTCCACTACTGGGGCTAGTGATGTATGGTGTACGAATGTGTCTTGGAACTTTCACTTAATTTAGAAGCCTGTCATAGGCCAACACGTTTTCATGCACGTGTTTTATTCGTTTGTAAGACTATTCCTTACACACTTGTAATGTATGTTCTCTTAACTTGTACTAGGATAGTTGAACTACTTCAGTTATTATAGTGCATATATTGTTGAATATGTGTTGTAATGGTTGATATTACTGTATCATCCATGTGGACTACTCTGGTAGACACTAGAGAAATTCATTCTTGTATATTTTTTATAATGACCATCACATCCATGTGGGCTACTCTATTGGGTGTTGTTCATGCTATTCATTTACCTTAGTGTTTTTTACTTCCGCATCCATGTGGACTACTTCGTTGGAAGCTACGCAGATCTTGCTGTGTTGTCTGTGTCTCTTCCTGAGTTAGGACTACTCCCTCTCGACCTGAGACTCACTTTCACCCTCCCCCTCTGCAGTGAAGGAACTTAGACACAAGTTACACTAAGCACTCACTATGCACACGTATCTTGCTGTTTGAAGACTAAGTGTTGAGTTGTGTTATATTCTTTCCACGACTAGCCCCTAGTTAAGTGAGGGGTTAGGGGGGGCGGAGCTACCCCTTCATTGCACTGATTGTGCAACGGGGGGGTCACAGGGGGTTTGAGGGGGGTGGGTAGCCCCCCTCTATGGGGTTCGGGATAGTGCCACGAGGAATTTTTTTTTGGACCCTATATTAGGTGGGGCGAACCTACCTATGGTTTTGTGCATGGTTTTCACACATGGTTTTGGGCGCAAAGGTTTTCGGTCCATGATATTGGATGCTTTGGCATGTATATATATGTATTGTAACATTGAAAGGAACATAATGAAAAATCAAGCTGGTAGTCGCGGTTTTGGAATCTAGGGGAAAATCTCTGTGTATATGTGTTATTCTCTCAGTATTGTTTATTTTCTGTGTTTTAGAATTCATATGCAAGTAATTTCTGTACAGGGTTAAAACCTACATTTGGTATAGAGATTTTTTGGCTTCAAGGGGATGCCTTTGTTACTGAGGAGTTTCACTCAGGCCTGTGGTAAACCCTGTTCAGTGGGAGATCTGCGGGATCAATTCTGGTGGTGAAAGAAGATGGTGAGCAGTAGAAAGACAGAGATCGAGAAATTTAATGGTAAAAGTTTTGAGTTATGGAAAATCAAGATGGAGGATCTGTTGGTAGATAAAGATCAGTGGATTGTGGTAGATCCAGGTACTCAACCAGTGGGTGTCCAATGAAGAATGGAATAAGTTAGATTGGAAGGAAAAGAGCACAATACGATTGTGGGGCTCAGATTCAGTATTGTTGAATGTATCAGGGGAAGCTACGGCTAAGGCTTTGTGGGTTAAGTTAGGGACTTTGTACCAATGTAAGTCTCTGGTGAATAAATTGTTCCTATGGAAAAAGTTGTATAACTTGAGGATGAAAGATGGAGACTCAGTGACAGAGCATATGAACGCATTTAATACTGTGGTAAGTTAGTTAGTATATGTTGATATTAAAATATCAAATGAATATAAGTGCATCAGTTTGTTGTGTTCTCTACTAGATTCATGGGATAGTCTGGTTATTGCAATAGGTAGCAATGCAACTACCTTGTAGTTTGATGAAGTAGTCTCATCCTTGCCGACGGAGGAGATGAGATGGAAAAATATGGAGAGCCAGAATGGCGATGCCTTGTCTGTACGAGGATGGTCATAGAACAGAAAAAAAAAAAAAAAAAAAAAAAAAAAAAAAAAAAAAAAAAAA
>APFE031066295.1:3735-19961 GCA_000404065.3 Pinus taeda
GAGTCAAACTTTCAGTCACTTGTACTTCCCCTGAAGTTGATGCTACCTTATACCGTCAACTTGTAGGAAAACTTTTGTATCTAACCCATACTCGTCCTGACCTTTCCTTTGCTGTTGGTCTTGTTGCTCAGTTTATGCAAACCCCACGTGAAAATCATTGGAAAGCAGCTAAAAGAATACTTCGTTATGTTCGAGGTACAGTTCAGTTTGGCATTCATTACAGTGCCGAAGCATCTCTATTGGTTGGTTTCACTGATTCCGATTGGGCTGGTGACCCTGATGATCGAAAGTCTACTGTCGGTTATGTGTTTACTCTTGGTTCAAGACCTATTACATGGGCTTGCAAGAAACAAGCTGCCATTTCTCTTTCTTCCGCAGAAGCAGAGTATCGTGGTGCCGTGGAAGCTAGTAAGGAAGCCTTGTGGCTTCGTCAGATCCTATCAGAGTTTGGCTTTGAGCAGCAGCATCCGACTACACTTTGGTGTGATAATCAAAGTGCCATTCAGCTTTGCAAAGATCCAGTTCAGCATCAGCGCAGCAAACACATTGAACTTCGCATGCACTTCATTAGAAAGCTCATTCATGACCGTGTTCTTGAAGTGCAATATTGTTCAACAGATGATCAAGTTGCAGACATCTTCACAAAGGCTCTCACAGAGGCGAAGTTCACTAAACTTCGATATATGGTTGGAGTTCAGGAAGTTGTCACTAAGGGGGGATAGGCTCTAGTGCCTCCTTCCTTCTCCTATTGTGTCATATTTGTAAATCCTTCAATCCTATCCCAAGTTGTTCTTAAGGGGGGATGTTAGGATATTCCGACACATAGGAATGCTTAAGTATAATTTGGTCTAGTATAGAGTTAGGTAAAGTGTGTTTCTTTACTATGTACATTTGTAACTTACAATCCGATGGTCACGATATGTAGTTATCCGACGGTTCATTCTCTCCTCAGTATTACCGACACTTGATCCGTGGCTTGACACCCGATTGGTCCATGAATTCTATTTAAAGCGCATGGAGGGTCATTTGTAGGTGAACCGTGCATGAGAGAAGCTTATGTAAATTTTCATTCTTTTATTAATAAATTGCCTGTAGTGGCCACGTTAGCATAGGCCGTGGACTATTTCCCTCTTTTAGGGTTTTAACCACGTCAAAATACTGGTGTATTAATCTGTGATTTGTTTGTGAGCAGTGTCCTTTTGGTGTTCTGTCTGAGGAACTTACCCTGTAAATTCTTACATAATTTAACCATGTTGTTAGTGGTTGTTCCTAAATGTCAATGGAAGATGAATAGGATGTGACTTGCTTTGTCCCTTAAAACCCTTTCAAAACTAGTGGTTCCCAGGTTACCTTTTGAAGCCCCACCAATGTTGTATTTCAAAAAACCTTTCGAGGGAGGATGCCATAAATCCTTCTCAGTTTCCATTGTGATTACTTTCCTATCCAAGCCTTGAGGAATAAGCCCCTACATACCCCGATGCCTGAGAATTCTTAAATCAGCCTCTAAGGGAGGATTCTTAGGGTGATTATGCACTGTGGTGCCAACCGTCTCCTTAAGCTGTTTTAAGATCAGCTCAAACAGTTGATGAGGGGGATTTTTTTCATCTTTGAATATTCTCTTGTACCTTTCTTTCCAAACATTCCATATAATGAAGCTTGGTGTTAGGGCCCAAGCTGAGCTAAGAAATTCATAATCCAAAAAGTTTCTTCTCCAATTGTTTAGGGTATTAATGATACTCCCTTTGTCCCTATTAGTTTTTTGGAAAATGGCGGCAAATGTATCCCATAACGTGGAGGTGAAAATGCAGCTATTGAGTATATGTTCCATTGTTTCCTTTTGAGCTTCACAGAGCTCGCATCTGGAAGGCCCCAGAACACCCCTCTTCCTAATGTTATCCCAAGTCAAGATTTTCTTGTGATGAACCAACCACATGAAAAGTTTGATCTTCATCCACCCTTGGTGCCTCCATAGGTTCTTCCAGATCCTATCTAGAACATGGGAATCCAGCTCAAGGAAAATACCTTTTGCTTCCTTAAGATTAAAGGTGCCCTATTTATTGTTTCCCCATCTTAGGTGGTCCTGCCCCCTGTTACTAAAGTGCCTCTGCTTTTGTTTTCAAGGGGCTATCATCATTGCAATCTATGTTTCTCCAGATTCTCCACTTTCCTGTATTGTGAGTATGATCCCATAAATCCTTTCCCTTATTTAATCCTTGGGTATCTGTCTCATGCTTAAGGCCCAAAAAGTCCTCTTTTAACAGTGTTGGCTCTTGTTTCCATTTATCCTCCCAGAATAGTGCTAGATCTCCCTCTCAGATTTCCCAGAAACTATTTTTCTATACTAGGCTTTTGTTCTCCTATGCTTTATTTTAGATGTATGAGTCCTTTATATTTCCAGACATTCTTATAAGATCACTAGTTTGCTAGCAGCTGGCATATTTTTCTTTCCAGATACTTGCCCATTGAGCCTTTGGATCTTTAACCCAGTGCCATCATAGATTGGCCCCTAAAACGTTGCTAAGAATCTCCTGATCATCCAAGCCTAGGTCCCCATGGTTCTTGGGTCTACGGATTTTTCCCATGAAACTAAGGCCCATTTCTTACATGTCTCCTCCTTACCCCAAAGAAAGTCTCTTTGTATGTTTATGAATTGATTTAAGACTCCTTTTGGAGTTGGGAGTGTCGATAACATGAAAATAGGGATTAATTGAAGCACAACCTTTGTAAGCACCAACCTACCAACCAAAGTTAAAGATCTGTTGGTCCATTTTTTGACTTTATCCTGCATCTTATTCGCCAATGGTTCCCAAATGCTCTTATGCATCGGTTTAGCAGTTAGAGGAACTCCCAAATATTTTGAAGGGAGGGAGTCCCTTTGAAAGCCTAGAATTCTAGAGATATTTCTCTGAATAGCAATATTGGTATTAAAGAAAAAGATTTTTGATTTGGAGAGATTAACTTCCATACCTGTAGCCATGGAAAAGTCATTTAGGATTTGTTTCTAGGCTAGAGCTTCTTTGACTGTGGGGATTCCCTGTAACATGGTATCATCTACAAATTGTTGATGAGTCGGTGCTTGACCATTCTCAGTTAGTTGAAGGCCTTTAATCTTACCCATTACTTTAGCATGCTTGATAGACTGACCAAGTCCTTCCATCATGAGGATGAAGAGAAAGGGAGAGAGTGGGTCTCCCTTCCTGAGGCCTCTTGAAGGAATAAAAATCTCAGAGGGAGAGCCATTAACCAATATTGAAAAGCTGGAGGAAGTCACCAGGGCCATGACCCATCTGACCCAGTTATGATCAAATCCAATGGCAATAAGAACTTTGCTGATATAGGTCTAGTTCACCTTATCATAAGCTTTGGCTATGTCCAGTTGCATGATCATTCCAACCTTCCTCTTGCTAGTTAACGAGTGAACCACCTTGTGAGCTTGAATGATGTTATTTAGAATTTGTCTGCCTTCCACATAACTGGATTGTTCCCCTGAAACTAGAGTAGGAAGTAGATGTTTGAGTCTATTGGCCACTACTTTAGATATTATCTTGTATACCACATTGCATAAAGCTATGGGTCTATACCTATCTGGAGTTTGAGTGTTGTTTTGTTTAGGGATCAGGGAGATAAAGGAGGTATTGAGCACTTTCAAAATAGTCATATTCAACCTGGAATCCTCCACTACATTCAAAATATATTGTTTGACAATATTCCATAAATCTTTAAAAAAATCGACATTGAAACCATCCGTGCCTAGTGCTTTGTCATTCTGCATATCTTTGAGGACCTCACTGACCTCGTCTTCAGTTACTGGCCTGTTAAGATTGAAATTGTCCTCTCTAGACACCAGCTTAGGAATATGTCTAGTTAAGTCCCTAATGAAATGCTCTCTGTTTGAATTGTTTTCCTGAGCTATGCCTTGGAAGTGCTGAACTAACACAACTTCTATATCCTCATGGGAGATATGAAGTTCCCCATCCTCATCCTTGATCGAAGAGATCCTGTTGTGAGCTCTATTTGCCATGCTGGATCTGTGGAAAAATCTAGTGTTACGCTCTCCTTCATTTAGCCATTGAACTCTAGATTTTTGTCTCCAAAATATTTCCTCTTGTTTTCACAAACTCTCCCATTCTTGATGATGTTTATCAACTTGATCACTTTTGAATTTATCAAAGCCTTCCGTGATCAGGGCTTGGTTGAGATCCTGCATTTTTTTTCAATAGATTTTTTTCCCACAAAAATGTTGCCAAAATTATTCTTGTTTGAATATTTAAGCCTGAGCTTGATGTGCTTTAATCTTTTGTGTAGAAGGAACATTCTTGTTCCCTGAATCTGCAAGTCTTCTGACGACCATTTTTCAATATTGCTGTTAAATTCTGGGTGGGAAAGCCAGATATTCTCAAATATGAAAGGTCTATTCCTGGGGGTACCTATGCCCTTGATCTCCAGTTGAACTAGTCAGTGATCTAAGCCTTCAAAGGGGAGAACTCTCGCTATAATTTCCTTGTCTATGAGCATAAGGTCCTGTGAGATAATGAATCTATCTAACTTGGAGGCTAGATGAGACTCTCCTCCTGTTTTATTGTTCCAAGTAAAGAGGCCATTATTCGTTTCAGTATCAACTAGCTTTATATTATCTGTAAAGGTTTGAAATGCTAAAGAGTCTTTACTTAGAGCTCGGGTTCCCCCTTTTTTCTGCGAAAGTGATTTGATCATATTGAAGTCCCCTCCCATGATCCAAGGTTTTCCTGCATGTCTGTCCCTGAGATCCACAAGGGAATCTAGAAACGTAAGTTTATTATCTATTCTTTGTGGGCCATAAACATTCGTGACCAGATAGGTATCCCTATCTTCTACATGCTGAATAACCATTGATAAATAATTCCTAGATGCCTCAGCATCTATTATGTCAATATTTTGGGGGTTCCAAAGAGTGAGTATGCTCCCTGCTGTATTCTCTGCTTTGACTTCTAGAAACTCAAATCTACTGAGCCATTTGCTATGTATTTGTCCTAACTTTTGAATGGAACATTTCTTTTCTTGGATGAAGATTATATCTAGAGCTACTTGTTTCATTCTATTACTTAGCATTCTCTATTTTCTTTTACTGCCTAGACCCCTGATATTCCAAGATGTGAACTTCATAATTAAATATTTGTAAAGGAATAGCTGGCTAGATCTTTCATCTTACCTGAACCTATCATTAGTTTTCCACATTTCATTAATAGCTCATTCTGCTTTTTTCTACCTCTTTTCTTTCCTGGGTTTCTAGGTGCTAATCCAGGAGTTGTTTTCAACATTCTCACACCTCCATTATCCTTCTTGTCAATGTTTTTTCCCTTCTCCAACCCCTTAGCCTGATTTTTCCATAAAAACAACTACTTTATTCTGTTAAGCTCTTCTTGAGGTAACGATTCTACCCTGCCCCTGGTTCCCTGTCTGAAGAACCCTCCCAAATCTAGGTGTTCCATGTTAAGAATCTCCTGAAGCTCGTGGTACTCCAATTCCATTTCACTCTGGGTCATTTCCTGATCCATCTCTAGTTTTGTATCACTCATCATGGTCTCTTTTTGTTTATCAATATCCTGTGTTTGTTCACAGTTTTCTTCTCTTTCCTTCTCCCCAAGACTTCCTCCCATTACTTGATCTTCTTTTGTTATTTCTTCATCCTCTTCAAGAACTTGGAACTTGTTCTGACTAACCTATTGCCCTTCATTTTGATGTTTCTTTGGCCCTTTTTCGCTGCCTTTTCCTCTATTTACCACTTTGTGAAAGCTATCAATGTCCTTCATTGTGTTAGCTTTGCTCTTGTTTTCTAGTTTATTGAGAGGGCAATCTCTGAGTAGGTGCCCATGTTCATGGCATCTACGACATCTGAATGGAATGTGCTCATAGTCTACTGTTTGCACCCATTCCTCATCAAAAACTTCCAATATTACCTCATCCGGAAGTGCTTCGAATAGATCCATCTCCACACATATCTTTGCAAAGGAAGTATATTTTCCCCTTCTTGTGGCTTCAGAAGCTTTGACAAAAAGACCTAATTTATTTCCTATGGCAGCTAATGATTTAGTTTGCCAGTAATCAAGAGGTAGAGAATAGAGCCTTACCTAGACCGGGACTGAAGTAAAAGTCTCACGTTCCAAGACAAAATTCATCATCCATGGCTGCGTATAGAGGCTTGCTACTACATAGAAGTAGGGGCCTCCTTCAAATGCTCTGTCTTTGTCTTTAGTACTTGTGAACACCACAGTGAACAATCCCTTTGACCCAAGATGTAGGTCAATGCTCCCTTTAGGTTTCTAGTGGTATTCGATCCTCGTTTGTAAAGCTTTTTAAGTGGGCCAAAATCCCATGAATTTACAGATGATAGCATAAGTTCGCATATCATCCTTGTGCGCCTGCAGAGCATGATCATTTAAAACTACTCTGGGTGTGATCTCAGCTTTGGGTTTACAAGGTCCCTTTTGTCTTTTGTTCCCTATTTTTTCTCTTCTTCCTCCTTGTCTTTTGTGCTATTATTTTCCCTCGATTTGGTTCCATCTGTCTCCTTTTCCATATTCCTTTTCCCTTCCTCAGCAATACCTCTGGAATTTTCTAGAGGTTTCTTGCCTCTGCTGGCCATGGCCTCCTTGTAGGAGGGAGTGGAGCTCCCTCCTCTGCATCCTTCCATTGAGATCAACTTTTGCAACAATCTGAAACCCTAGTTGTTCGTCCTCCATTCACCGTTTTCCATCTTAGGCTAAAAACTGTTAATAAGATTTGCATCCCTCAGGTAAGTTTTATTATATGGAATTGAATTTCAATATGTTATTTTCTAATTAATATGTCATTGTACTAATTTACTTCATTATTTCTTTTGTGCTTGATAATTAGGTACAACACTAGCATGTTGCCTTCAAAAAGGAAGAAATTGCATTGCAATTGAAAAACATCCAATACAGTGCAATTTCATTAAGCAAATAATTAATGCTCTTCAATTTCTTCCAGATGCAATGCAAGAAATTGGGTTGAAGAAAGGGGACTTTAGTGAATCACGTGTGGCAAAAAAGGCAAAAGAAACCTAACCACCATTACATGGAATGTTTGGAAAGACACGCATTGAGAGATTCGCAGACATCAAAGATCAATTAGAAGAGGAAAATGAGCAAAAGGAAGTAGAAAATATTGTAGAAGAAGACAATGATGAAACTCTAGAGAATGAAGAGTTTGGATTATGTGACATTGTTGATTAAATTTAAGTTATGCTTGGAAATCAAGCTCATTTTTTGTAACTATTAAGTAGTTATACTTATAATGTTTTGACTTTGACATTTTATGAGAAGAATATACACTAAATTAAGGTTGCTATGCGTTCAATATTTGTAATATGCGATTTTCGCATTAATTTTTAAGTTAATCATTTTTTTTTTTTTTTAAATGATTATTATTATTTTTTTGACATGAAATTCATATAAAAAAAACTATTATTTAACCATTTCTAGTTAAAATTTTTGAATAAAAATTGCAATTTTGACATGTCAATTCTAGCAAAAAATTATAAAAACGTGTATTTTTTTAGTTATATTTATGTTAAAAATAGTTATTTTTATGTCAATTGTCAAAAAATATTGTTTTTTAGAAACAATTATTTCATGTGGATTGAAAAATTAATTAACTATGTATAAATATGTAGAATATAAAAATTCAAAATATCAACCTTCTTTAAATATGAAAAACAATAAAAACCCTCACTACAAAAAATTAAAATTAAAATAAAAACAAGAAAATATGAAGAAAAAGACCACTTCAAAAATTATTAAATTTACAAAATAATTATTTTCATTTCATATATTAGAAAAAAAAAAAAGAAAAGAAGGGTTTGGTTTAGAATTACCACTTTTTAAAATTAGCATAAAAAACACTACCATTCTAGAATGCAATGTACATAAAAAAATTTATAGTGCCGAAAACTATGCTCTAAAAAAACCATGTGTGTTCTGCATCACCCCTTTTCAAAATCATGTCACTTTTTTGCTATCTCTAGAAAATGGGTAACATTATGAGTTCTCGTTTCAAAGTTTACATTGTTTCAACCAAAATGCTTCCTTGCTTGCATGAGTGGCTGCCATGTATTATGCCTCTATAGTTGATAGTGCCACTACAGATTGTTTCTTACTCATCCAACTGACTGCACCTCCAAATAGGTCAAACACATACCCACTTGTAGATCTTCTTTGATCCAGATCTCGAGCTCAGTTTGCATCAACAAATCCATGAATATCCAACACTCTGTCCAATCCTCGTCTTTCTTGGTAGTACAAACCATAATCACTAGTGCCATGCAAATACCTGAAAACCCGCTTCATTGTTGTCTAATGCTCATTTCCTAGTTTTGACATAAACCTACTCAATACTCCCACTGCATGTGCAATGTCTGGTTTAGTACAGACCATTGCATACATCAGGCTACCAACTACACTTGTATACAGAACACAGGACATGTCCTCTTCCTCTTCTTGTGTATTGGGACACTGTTTAGCAGATAACTTTACACCTATAGAAATAGGAACCTTCACTAGTTTACTATCCTACATATTAAACCTCTGCAATATTGTCTCGACATACTACATCTAATTTAACCAGGGCTTCCTCTTTGCCCTATCTCTTTTAATTTCCATGCCCAAAATATAGTTTGCAGCACCAAGATCTTTCATGTCGAATTTGGTGGAAAATTGGAACTTCAAATCTTGGATAATTTCTTTGTCATTTCCAACTAGCAATATATCATCCACAAACAAGACCACATAAATAACACGGTCACCAATTAATTTAAAATATACACAGTGATCTGCCTTGCTTCTCGTGAAGCCAAGTCCCTCTATAAATGTATCAAATTTCTGATACCACATCCTTGGTGACTGTTTTAACCCATACAGAGACTTCTTTAACTTTCATACTAGTTCTTTCTTACCCTTCACTGCAAAACCTTCAGGTTGCTTCATGTAGATCTGCTCTTCTAGATCCCCGTGAAGAAATGTTGTCTTCACATCCATCTGTTCCACCTCAAAATCAAAAGTAGCAGCAACAGATAAAAGTAATCTAATAGAAGCTACCTTGGCAACAGGAAAAAAAATATCACCAAAATCAATTCCCAACACCTGGGAATAACCTTTTGCTACCAACCGAGCTTTGTATTTCTCCACCTTTCCTTCTTCATTTGTCTTCTTTTTGAACACCCATTTGTTGCTAATGGGTTTCCTTCCAACTGGTAACTCAACCAAATCGCAAGCCTCATTTTTCTGCAAATATGCCATTTCATCAAGCATAGCCTCTTTGCAGAGTTTTCCATCTTCTAAATCTATTGCTTCCTTCACAGGTCTAGGATCATCATCAATAATAGATAAAGCAAAATTTGAATAGAAAGCAGTTGGACTATACCTTTCTAGTTGCTTTCTTTCTCAAACTGATCTTCTCACACCTGGATTTTTTGGCTCTTCATCTTCTGATTCCTCTTCTGATGTAGAGGCCAATTCTTCATCCTTAAGCTCAAAATCTATCTTCTCGGGCTCCTTTGGTTGGATTTCATGTTTAATAACATTTTTCACCTCTCTAAACACCACATCTCGGTTGTACACAACCTTCCTTATTACTAGGTTCCAAAGCTTATAATCCTTTAAACCATCCTTATACCCAATAAAGACACTTTTCAAATTTACTATCCAACTTGGTTCTTTTCTCCTTTGGAACATGTACATATGCATCACATCTAAATACCCTCATATGTGAAAGAGACGTTTTCTTACTAGTCCATACCTCTTGTGGAGTCTTATCCTCCAACGCTGATGAAGGTGACCTGTTGATTAGGTAACATGTTGTCTCCACCGCCTCTGCCCAGAATTCCTATCCTAACCCGACACCACTGAGCATGCTTCTTGCCCTTTCCATCGATGTCTTGTTCATTCTTTCTACAACTCCATTTTTCTTAGGTGTGTATGAAGTAGTATTCTATCGTGCTATACCACACTTCTTATAGAATTCCTCAAATTCCTTGCTGCACAACTCTCCACCGTTATCTGAACTCAGCACCTTTATCTTCTTCTCTCTGGTTTTCCACTAGAGACTTAAATTCTTTAAACCTGTCAAAGACTTCAGATTTCTTTTTAAGGAAATATATCCATGTATTCCTTGAGAAGTCATATATAAATGATACATAGTACACATACTTACCCAGTGATGGAACCTTCACAGGTCCAAACACATCACTGTGCACAAGCTCAAATATCTGTTTCGCCCTCTTACTACTGGATGGGAAACTCACTCGATTTTGCTTCCCATATACACAATTTTCACAAAAATCAAAATCCAGAGAGTTATTACTCATACCTTCTACCATACCTTTACCATTAATTATTCAAAGGCCCTTTTCTCCAATATGTCCAAGCTTTTGATGCCACAACATGGTCTTCTCTCCAGTGACCACTAGATTTTCTACTCCACTTTCAGGAATCGCAGAATTATTGCACCCATCAACAATAGTGCTACCTTGCATCTTGTACAGAGTTCCAATCTGAACTCCATGCATCAATTCCAGTGCTCACCAAACCATCTTGTAGGTATCCTTCTCGAACACTGTTTTTACACCTTTATCATCCATCTTGCTTACAGAAATAAGATTTCTGGCCAATGCAAAAATATGTAGAACACCCAGAAATGTTCTAACCCTTCCACCTTGCAACTTCAATTTTACTTTTCCACAACCAACGATTCTAGCCTTCCTATCATCACCTAAGAAGACATCACCACCACCATATTTCTCATACTCGCAGAACCACTCTCTATGGGGATTGAAGTAAAAGGATGCACTTGAGTCAATCAACCATGCCTCATGATCTACATGTGTACTTGAGAAAGCCAACACACATCTCCACCTTCATCTGAGGTGGTTTTCACCTCTATCGAAGGAGCATCATCAGATCCCTTTTCTTTGTCAGGAGCTTTAGATTTACAGTCCCTTTTGTAGTGCCCTTCCTTTTCCAGCAAACTACCTTTATAGATTTTCCTGGAGATTTAAATCTCCCTCTAGATTTAGATCTCCCACTCGATGACTTATTTTTGTTTCTGTTTTGGGACCGTCCTTGTATAGACAAGGCATCACCATTCCGGCTCACCATATTTTTCCGTCTCATCTCCTTCGTCAGCAAGGATGAGATTATTTCATCAAACTGCAAGGCATTTACATTGCTACAACAACCAGACTATCCCATGAATCTGGTAGAGAACACAAAAAATTGATGCACTTATCTTCATCTGAAATTTCAATATCAACAGAGAATAACTGGCTTACAATAGTATTAAATGCATTCAGATGTTTTTTCACCGAGTCTCCATCTTTCATCCTCAGGTTATACAGCTTTTTTCGTAGGAACAGTTTATTCACCAGAGACTTAGATTGGTAGAAAGTCCCTAACTTGTCCCATCAAGCCTTAGTCTTAGCTTCCCCTGGTACATTCAATAATACTGAATCCGAGACACACAATTGTATTGTGCTCTTTGCCTTCTGATCCAACTTCTTACATTCTTCATCGGACACTCCCATTGGTTTAGTACTTGGATCTATTGTGATCCACTGATCTTTATCCACCAACAAATCCTCCATCTTGAGTTTCCATAACTCAAAACTCTGACCATTAAATTTCTTAATCTCTATCTTTCCACTGCTTGCCATCTTCTTTCACCACAAGAATCGATCCTGCAGATCTCCCACTGAACAGGGTCTACCACAAGCCCAACCAAAACCCCTCAATAACAAAGGTGTCCCCTTGAAGCCAAAACAACTTTGATAGCAAATGTAGGTTTTAACCCCATACAGAAATTGCCTACATACAAATTCTAAAACACAGAAAATAAATAATGCGAGAGCATAACCCATAAAACACATATACATAGAGATTTTCCACTGGATCCCAAAACCAAGACTACCATCTTGAATTTTCATTATATTCCTTTCAATGTTACAATGCATATTTATACATGTCGAGGCATAAAATATCATGGACTAAAAACCATCGTGTCCAAAACCATGTGCGAAAACCATGCACAAAACCATAGGTAGGTTCACCCAACCTAATATAGGGTCCAAAAAAAATTTCCCCGAGGTACTGCCCCAGACCTCGTAGAGGGGGGCTACCCATCCCCCTCAACCCCCCTGAAGAGGGGAGCTACCGCCCCTGCTATGCAATCGGCACAACGAAGGGGGGGCTTCGCCACCCCTCTAACCCCCCAGTTAACTACGTGGGCTAGTCGTGGAAGAATATAACACAACCCAACAATGGCATAGGCTAGGAGAATTGTCCTAAAGGAGGAGGAGGTCCACGCCAATTTTGGGACCATGAAGGAGTTTGATCAGATTGAGGGAACCATGGTTTCCAGAGCATTGAATATTGACAAGATTGTTGCCATGGAATTGTAAAAGGTAGAGTTTGAGGCCCAGAATTCAAATTATTAAAATACCGAGACAAGTCTTGAGGCATACCTTGATTCATGTTCTGTGGCCATGGTTGCCATGGTTTCCTTGATCCCATGAAGTAGAAATGATCTACTGCTTCATTTTCTCCTTGAATACTACCTTCTACCCAAGAAGATATGGATAAGTGCTAGTGGAATGACTCTACTCACATATCGCACATGTCTCAATAGTATTCAGTGGACATTCCTTCAACGGGTGTGACACAGGAAAACCCTGCTTTTGCCCATAGTATGCATGTTGAAATGCATAAACCATTTTTCCCCAGGAATTAATATAACCTACCGGGTCAAAACTTGATTAGATAATGGTTAAGGCCCCTTTTATTAAAACTCGGTGGAATGATTTATCAACCTAACCACAGATCAACCCTTAATCAATCCTTTAATCATCAGGACTTAATGACTCTTATAATCCTTAGTATCGGCGCTCTTTATACATACACTATCATTAAGCTTTCATTAAAGCTTCGTTAATCTTAATGCCCCCTCATAAATCTTCACAAATCTTTTATTCCTTAACACCGCATATATGTAACCAATCCCCACTCTTACTTTAGTTATAACTGGACTTAGCCCATAAAAACCTCCTATCGCCACTTTATTCTATTATAAACCTTTTATAATAGAATTCACATAAACCATGTGTAAACATACATTTTCGCATCCCTTCATTACTTAGCACATTTCTCGAGGGTTCCTTTATCGCAATCACAATCGCAATTCTCCGTGGTTCACACTAACACATGACTTCCTCCATCACACTGATATGCAATAACACATCAGATTCCAAACTACAATAAACCTGAGTCCATTACCTTCTCGGGTTCATTCTATATCACATATTGTGAATCCTCTCACCCGATCAATACCTCTCATTGCAATGTCGCATATTGCAAGGGTTAACGGTCATGGCACATCTACTATGGAATACTTGCGATGCGACCAAATCTCCGTTTGTATTAGAAATTGCAATCGCCCACCACATTTTGCATGTTGCAAGACTTGTGGCCCAAGGTTAAATCCTCCCTTTGGAATATTGCGATGCGAGATTTAACAACAATCCTCCACCATTGATCTGAGTGCCCGACACAATGGTTAACAATAAGATTGGATTTCGCAATCGCAACTTGCTTGCAGTTGGGATTTACCCACTGCTATAATATGTTGCGATGTGACACAACTACCTTTCTTCACTACGACTTAATCCTGGCCATTGATCTTCCAGATCTGACGGCTCTTGTACACTAACACCTCATTTCTTTTTTCATCTCTTTATTTGGGTTATACGCCATTCTTCAATGGTTCCCATCCTTCCACTATTCCATTGCATGACTCCTCCTGAGCTTAACTCTATGTGTTTCCTTGATCAAGATCGCTCCAAACCATTACTTGGCTTCTTCGAATGGATTGAACGATCCATTATGTTCCTCTGTATTACTCTTTTCCTCTGTGTATTTTCCAGGACTCTACCTGCGCACATATGTTATACAGAATACTCTGATTCATACATAACTTTAACATTTGATATTCAAAATTCACATTTACACACCTTGGAATTAAATCTCTATATATGTACATACAACCAATAATTACATAACAGTACTCTTTGTTCCTCTTTGGCCTGATCTTCTAATTACAGTGGCCTCTGATTTACAAGCTACCCGTAGGCTTACAGTCACACTCCAATTATCTAACTTGCTATCTATCTAACCTATCCAACCTCTTTCTATGCCTTTTTGGTTTGCATTTATACAAAAGGATTCTAAAACCAATTCCCAGTTTAGATCCATAAACCTCTCAACAAAATCCTAAAATCTATTCCTTATCCCTAAGGATTCTCTCAAATCCACAAAATCATGAACGAACTCATAATCTAAGTTTTACAATTAATTATGAAATCCCTCAATCTCTCAACTATCCTAAATCTCTCATATTCTCCTACATTCGAGAATATTTACAAATATGCCTCACTATATTCAATTAAATCCTATTCTAGCTTCTCTCATTAAAATCATTCAAAACTCTTAATAATTACATTAATTCAATACTTAGGAAACCAACATCCCTGAAACACAAGACCCCTATGTCTACTAAAATACAATGATAATGTTGAGCTGAATGCTCCCGCATCAGACTCCCCATGTAAGAAAATTTATGACCACCTGGTCATAAGTCTAGATAATTGATTCGTCCTAGATTTCTGACTTTATTTTGTAATCTGTCTTTGCTTGTCAAATGTTCTATTGTTGCTATTGTTCTCTAGGTCTCTATACCTTATGCTGTAATACTCCACTTGCCATGCTTTCATAGTCTACTATTGTCTTCCTCTTGTTATCACTCCTTTCATTTCGTGTTGTTGTCTTCTTTTGAGACACTTTCATCATTAACCTTCTTATCAACTCAATTTCTCTGTCCAGTATATCCTGTGTCTGTTGATTGTCTTCAACTCTTAATCACTGAATTTCCATTACTACTGCCACTCTTTCATTCTTACTCTCTTGTTCACTATTGTCGTGCACTTTTTTAGCTGCTGCCATAGTCTTTTAGCATAATTTTCTGCCTCGATTTTCTTTACCTATCAACTTCTTCTTGGCTATCATTTATGACGACTTCTTTGTCATCCTTCATTAGAAATTTATCCTGAATATTTATCCTCTGCTCTTCCAACTTCCTCCTTTGAAACTCTAACTCTCTATATAATTCAATGATTTTACTTGGAGTAAACTTTGGAAATTTTACACAATCTCCCATTTCTTCATTTGCTATTGATCCATCACCACATGGTCCTTCTTCCTCTGCTAAATCCTTCTTAACATCCTTCAGTATATGTTCTTCCTCTTCTTCTTTCATTGGGTTGTCCATATGTGCCAAATATGTTCTAGTTTCTGCAACAAAATCTGCACTCATAAGACAATCATCAAAATAAAAAATATAAGGCCTTTGTACCTCTTCTTCTTCTTTTGGCAACCTTTCAGTATCTTGCTTTGATCTCCCCTTTAATTCTATCAGCAAATTAGTATGTTGATTCAAACTCAAAGAACTCTTGAGATTTTCAGCAAGTCTCGCTCCTACACAATCTATTTTAATGATGTCTCCCTGCACTTGTTCAGTGTAGTGAACTATTTCTTTTCTAGTCTCCTTGTCATATTCTACTTCAAAATTTTCATTTTCTGGAAGGTATTCTTTCATTCTTTTGACAACTTTACAAGATTTCCTTTTTCTTCCATACCTCGAACCATACACAAATTATCAGTTTTAAAATCACGAGTGCTCACGATCTCATTTGATGCTTCAATCATCAAGTCTTATGGCTGCTCTGAATCATTCATATGATCCAACTCTGCTGGCTCTTCATCACTTTCAAAATGTAATGGTCCACATTCTGGTTGACATACCAAAACTTCAACATCTTCATAAGGCATCGTCCTTTTACTGTAGCTAAACTCTTTCGAGATTTTCTGTCTCTAATTTGGAATCTAAAATCCGTTCAAGTTTCCTCAACTCCTCTATTAACTGCATATTCACGGGATGATTCCTCTTATCTTGTAGCCTCTTCCACTTCACTTTCTTTCTCATGACATAACCATATTTTAGGTCCGTTTCATTTCCCTGCAACATCTCCATTAATACTTCAAGCTAAACTGCTATCTTCGCCATTTCTTTTGTTGGTTTGTGTTATATTCATTCCACGACTAACCTACATAGTGAACCGGGGGGTTAAA